>JAVJGG010000039.1:3794120-3839572 GCA_035590195.1 Aviceda cuculoides | reverse complement strand
CAGAGATTCCCCTGCAGCCCGTGGTGATGAAGACCCTGGTGAGGCAGGCTGTCCCCCTGCAGCCCAGGGAGGTCCACAGGGGAGCAGATGCCCACCTGCAGCCCGGGGAGGACCCCACACTGGAGCACGTAGGTGCTCGAAGAAGGCTGGGACCCTGTGGGAAGCCCGCGCTGGAGCAGGCTCCTGGCAGGACCTGTGGCCCCGCGGGGGACCCATGCTGGAGCAGTCTGTGCCTGAAGGACTGCACCCATGGAGGGCTGTTTCCTGAGGGGAAGAGCGTGAGGAAGATGAGCAACAGAGACACATGATGAACTGATCACAACCCCCATTCCCCGTCCCCCTGCGCTGCTCAGAGAGAGGAGGTAGAAAAATCATGAGTGAAGTTGAGCCCAGGAAGAAGGGAGGGGTAGGGGGAAGGTGTTTTAAGATTTGGGGTTTATTTCTCATTACCCTACTCTGATTTGATTTGTAATAAATTAAATTAATTTTCCCCAAGTGGAAAATTTTGTTTTGCTCGTGACAATAATTGGTGAACGATCTCTCCCTGCCCTTATCTCAACGCATGAGCCTTTTGTTATATTTTCTCCCCTGTCCAGCTGAGGAGGGGAGTGACAGAGCAGCTTGGTGGACAGCTGGCATCCAGTCAAAGTCAACCCACCACAATATACTAAGCATACACTTCCAAGAGCCTAACAACAAGCCAGACTCAATCTCAGCGAGCTCACCTGAGCCCATGAGCTTTGAGCTTCTTTCAAATCATCTTGAACAGTCAGGCCTGGAGCACTGCTTCTTGGCAATGATACAGATAGATTTATACACACCTTTGAGTTTGTACATTGGGATTTACCATCTCTGGAGTGGAAAAGGAACACAGACATACTCTGGGTTTTGCCTTACAGGATCAAAAGCAGAATGGCCCTTGCTTAAACTATACTAGCTTATCATTTGAGCTATTTCTAGGGAAAACAAGCCCCAGAGATGGAATTTTAGCTTAGTCAATATTGCATTGAAACATCAGCTGTAACGTGACTTATTTGATTCAAGTCAGACCAAATGAAGGCTTTGCAGAAGCTAATTATTGTTTTGTTTCACGTGGCCCACTGGGTGCTGATAGTAAGAAACTATTTCAAATTGGAGCAGACACTAGGAACAGGCTCTCTACATGACAACACAGCTTTCTTCCCTTTAATGCAAGGTCTGCTAAGCCAGTGCAGACAATTGGCTGAAGGACTTACAAAACACTTGAAGAAAATAAGTTATCAGACGCTTCAACTTCAGGCTTGCTTGACCCGCTTTTGTAGGTGCCCTCTTTGCTACCCCCAGTAGGAAGCAGTTAAATGCAGTGCCAGCAGATGGCAACCCAGTAAGGGTTTCTAACAGATGTTTGAGCCACGCAGGCCAGCAGCGTGGGCAGCTAAAAGCATCTGCTTTCCTGCCTCAGGAAAGTAGCAAGAGGATCAGAGAAGTTCTGTGTCATTGCAATTAAATCTTTGAAGGAGCTCAGAGGCAAAAGAGAAAATCTGGGTGTTTTAGACTCTAACCAACCACTCTGCAATAGACACACCTCTGTGGTATTCCCTGAGCAACCCATTTCAATACCTTTAACTCATTCCACAAAGTTCTTACTAGGTCCTCAGTGCTAACACATGGGAAGTTCACACCACATGCATGTGGTCACTGACTTCTGTGACTTAGCAGTGTCAGCCTCCCTTTTTACTTCCACACCCTTGCTGAAAATTAGACACAAGTGGTTTCCTTTGAGCAGCGCTGTCCAAAATGCAGATTTAAATTCACACACATTGGCATTTCAGGCAGCATAAAACCACTTGCACACAGCCCATTTTCTACAAATCCCCATGCCCAGGATTTCCTTTTGGATAACTCTAGAACTCCTGCTTTATGCTGTCAATTGCTGTTCAGGCATATTTCCCTCTTCCTTCAACAATTCATGGTATTATCTAGACAGGGTTTTCAAGCAGAAAACATTTTCAATATTGCTTTAAGCATTTGGAGTCTTCCTGGATTTTCAAAGGCTGTTAGGTAGCAGGTCTGATGTTCCCTGCAGAGTTAATGTACTGCCTTAATGTACTGCCTCTTTTGAAGGAGCAATGCTTGCCCACAGCCACAGGACCAGCATGCCCAGGGACAGATCAGAATCTCAAGGACTGAAGCTAAAGCACAAATTCAGACAAGCCACAAGCCACATGCTTTTCATCCATGTTTCTGTCTATAGCTCAGCTCTGTACTGAGAAAGAGCCCAGCTCAAGATGCCTGCTTGCTGACTATGCCTTACCAGTCTGGCCTATGCAGAGCACGTGAGGAATATCTGTTCAAGAATAGACTCCAGCCTATTCTTGAGCCCGTGCTTCTGCATTTACAAAGGGGAGAATTTAGATCCGAAATTGTGAAGACTGCTCAGCCTTCCCAGCACTTGAACAAACCCTAAACCCAGGCACATGCTTCACCAACATGAGTTTTCTTGAGAAGGGATGAAAAATTGAAAAATGTCCCTACACAGGGTGATAACTACCAGGAGGAACACATATGGAAGGACTACTTGAAGTGACCATTCTGGAGTCATTAAAGGGGATAGGAGTGAGCTGTCTAGCGAGGGAGAAGATTACAGCAACATCCAGCTAATCAGTAGGGCAGGAGATAAGAGGTCCCATTCATTGAACTGCTGATTAAGGTGGTGCTTTTAATTAGGATCTGGATGCTGTGTTGGAGGGCTGCTTACCCAGGATAGAGAGTAACAGTAGTTTTTGTTAATTTGTTGGCTGAAAAGCTAGCAATTTTAGGAGACACATTTAGATTTCAGAGAGACTGCTTATTAATATTCCTCTCGGCTCCTATAAATATATTTCTAATCCACTGAAGGATTTAGTAGGTTGAGGATGTCAGATGTGTCACTGTGCACATTGGATTTGTTACAGAGCAGGGGTTGTGTTGGGTCATGTGGGCCTCAGAGCAGGAGGGAGCCCATACTGTGACAGGGACGGATGCTAGATCACTAGCTGTGTTTCTGCTACAGTGATAGGAACTGGACAAGGACATGTCTTACAAGCAGCGGCCACAAGCAGCAGTCCTTTTCTCAACTTCTTGGGCTTCCCATATGAACTTCAAGTTACTGTTCCTTAACAGATAAGGCAGATCTCAGCTTTCTCTTATGCTTCTTCAGGGGCTCTCACAGTAAAACTGTTTGAGCCTTTCATTTGCATAACAGCTCTTCTCTCAGTCTTGTGTTTCCCAAACACCTTTATATATATCCCTTTGCCCCAAAGGGATGTAGACATCTGTAACCCAGACTATACTTGTTAACACAAAGCAATTACTCATCACCATTTCAGTTTTGCTACTCCCTACCAAAACTCTGCTATCCAATTTAGCCACAGTCCAGCTGAATATGGACATCCCAGAAGCAGCACAATTTTCTAGACCCTCCCCATGCACACCCCCATGCACTGACCTTTCCACATGCTTCCACTCAATTTCCCATCAATAAGAACTGGTTCCAGGATAAGAAAACATTTTCCCTGGTCCAAACCAGTTTCAGCCACAGCAGAAGCAGAGTATTCATTGGTTTGGCTGCCCTACTGTAAAGCTTCTGGTGTTTGCAAAGTGTCCAGAGGGTACACAATGGGATTCACAAGCAAAATCATGACAGAGAAGACCTAAAGCCCTGGATCTAGGGAACTAAGATTTCTAGAGCACTGAAGCAAAGAACACAATATAAGGAATACCGTTCCAAACGACCACCAGTAAGTTACTCACAAGTTGGGAGAAGCTGCATTGCACAGGCTGGCAAAAGAGCTTTTAGATCCTTTATGTTCTGCACATCAGCTGGAAAAAAACAGCCATGGGGTAGATAAAAGTAAGGGTGAACAATGACAGTCATCATCAGACTGGTGTAACAACACCAAGGAGGAGAGGTGCTACTACACCTTTGTCAGAAAACAGTCTGCTCCATGCCCAGTCAGGAAGTCCCGGAGCAGATTCAGAGTGACATTGAAGAAAGATGTCTTAACTAGCAGGGAACATATCCTTCAGAAATGAAGCAGGCAATTACTCATTCTAGTATAACTATTCCCTGAAGTAAACAGCACTGGATTTGTTTCTGGAATAACTAGCTCATTACCTCAGCCAGTGGCAGAAGCAGCAAGTGCCAGCCATCTGGAGTGCTAGATGGCCCATCGCCAGCATAGCTCTGATGCTATGGAAGAGGTGGAGAGCAGGGGCGAGTTAGAGCAATGAGCACATGTACAGCATAGACAGAAGGGAGAGCAAGGGAAGGAACATGTAAGAAAAAAATAAAGAAGAGAGAACTACTCTTAAAGAGCCTTAAATTGATGCTTAACTGAAAGCAAGCATATGTTGGAAACAAGATTATTTCCAGCCTGTTTGCTAGCCTCCAGTTGCACCAGGGGAGGTTTAGACTGGATATTAAGAAAAATCTCTTCACCAAAAGGTACGTCAAGCATTAGAACAGGCTGCCCATGGAAGTGGTCAGGTCACCATCCCTAGAGATGTTTAAAAGACATGTAGATGTGCTACATAGGGACATGGTTTGGTAGTGGACCTGGTAGTGCTAGGTTAACAGTTAGGCTTGATGATATACCAACCTAAATGATTCTGTGAAGATAGGGGAAAAGGTGAGCTAACCATAGAGCAAAATTAGAAAAAAAAAGTAGAAAGCCATTCAGGAAAAGTGCTTAACCCATTGCACTGAGTCAGGAAACCCCCAAACAGTGAAAATACCATGACCTGAACACCAAAACCATAGCAGAGGTATCACAATGCAGTTCTCTGCCATACTTGCAGACATAAAGCTTGACTCCCTTACTAAGAGAGTCCAAACCCTGTAACACTTAGCACACAGACTTCCTATAGATTCCCCCTGTTATCTTTAGCACAAGCCATCATACAGGCTTTCCTTACCTTATTCTGATATTACAGCACAAGGAGTCCTCAGATGAAACCAGGTCTTTTACACAGCCCAAAGCATTTTTTCCTTCTCAGATTAAAACCCAGTACTATGTTTGTCAGTACAAAAACAGGGCTGTCCAACCACATACAGATACTTTCTAAGAACACAGGTACAAAAAAACCCACAAGCCACCACCACCAAAAAAAACCCAACCCAAAAGAAACACTGTTTGTTACATACAGGAAAAGACCTCAAAGTGCTAAATCTCAGTAATTTTAACAAAGCCAAAAAGAACCATCAGAACCTATCAAACAACCTACCCTCTAATAAAGCTTTATATACCTTTTAAATAGAGGCTTGCTGGCAAGGATTGGTTCAAAGCAAAGGCCAGGTGTGGCCATTCAGAGTACTTAAAGGAAATGGGGTAGAATGATTTCCTTGCTCTTTTCTTACTATTTACTGGTACTGGTAAGGTAAGGTAAGGTTCTGGTAAAGAAATTGTAATATTTCAATAGTGTATAAGTTTTATAGTAGCCTACTATACAATAAGCCTATTTCTGCCTTCTGCTATTAAGGGGCTCTTCAAGTCTGAGCTCTTTGTGGTGTAAGGGGTTATGGTCAAAATGTGAGTATAGAAGTCATGGCAACTGTGTTTGTCTTCTGTTAATGCAAGGACATTAATCAGCCTGTGGTACTCTCCTCTTGAAGTCAAGGTCTCTAGTGAGTGTCTCTCACTACTTTGCCTCCCGTGTTTTTCCTTGCTTGTTCCCTTAGGCTGCTTAAAGAAAACTGTTCTACTGTTTAGGAAACTGCACATGAGAGTCATGCCTGCAGAGAGCTAATGTGATATTGCTGTGCTGCAGAGCTGGGATCCGTTTCTCTGGAAGGAGGGGGAACAAAGCTTTCCCTGTAAAGGATAGGAAAGCTGGCTTTTAGGTGAAACATGATGAAGAGTTTTGCTTTTTCCCCCCAAATCAAGATGTAGTAGATTAGGCTGATTTTAGAGAGGAAATATTGTATCACCAGATGATCAGGAGGCTAGCAGCTAATGCTGATTTAGCTAGCTACAAACTAGGAAGCTAGATCAGATTAGGGTTTCCCTGGTTTTGTTTCTCACAGACATAGCAAGACAGCTGCTTCTGAAACTGCTGTAAAACCTGAGTAGTAACACTTGGGCAATAACCTACCCCCAGGTTGTCTGTTAGCCCCACATGGTTGGTGGTTGCTCCATGCTGTAAAGTTTTGGTAGTTGCTGATGCTGTAGCCCTTTTATGTCAGCTTACCAGCTTTTGGGGTCTTGGTTTTTAGTTGCACTTTGTGCTGAAAAGTCTCAGTGAATCTGCACTGTCAGCTACAAAAAAACCTCTTTTGCTATTTCATAAATTCATAAATACTTCTTGTGTAGTATTGTCTAAATAACTTGGTAAATGTTCTGGAGCCCTGAATTCTTGACAGCATCTAGAAACAATGACTTGTAGAGGTTATTTAGAAACTTTCAACTAGTATCCACTATACAAAGTGGTTGTCACTGACTATTCCTGTTTATTACTGCCTATTGCTCTTTACAAATGAATATAGACACCAAATAAAACAACATAATGGGATATGCAGTGAAAATGTGGTTGATGTTTTAGGCTTCTAGAATGCCAATCCATTCTTTTTCAGTGACAGAAATATCAAAGGTAATGAAATTATTATTGGTGTGGGTTAAATATCAGCCAGATTGTGTACTCAGTGAGAGCTGAACAAACCTTTTATTACTGCAGGGATTTCACAGATGTAAATGGAAACAGAATGTTGTTCTACCCTCTGCATCCCAGAAACTGCCCTAGACAAAGAGATGGGTGGCAAGAAAAAAGAGCCCTGGCATTCAAATGTCTCAGGATCCTGATCACGTGGTTGAAGAAGCTGGGGAGTATCTGGATACAGCAAAAGGAAACCTTCAGTGAAAACTCACAGCTGTTTCTATTGTGAATCCAAATATACTTTGAGTTCAGAGGCAAGTAAAACTGAGGATTAGGAGTGTTTCAAAGGAACGAGGGCAGGTGGATGACTTTGCTTTGTACTTCTTATCCCACCTTTGCACTTCCCACCTACTCTGGCTCTTCATCCCCTGGGCAAAGCATGACTATAGGTGGTAAATCTGAGAATCAGTCCAATCTCAAAGAAAGTAGATAATGGAAACAAGCAAAGCCCTCAGAGGAACATTGATCCCAACTGAAGATAGAATTTCAGGACTGGCCAAGACAAAGCATGTTTCTAGCTATTTCTCTCCTCCTGCTGACCTAATAACTTCTTGGTAGTTGCTTATGCTGCATGAAGTTGGTTTTATGTCAGCTGGCAGCTTTTGGGGCCTTGGTTTTTAGTTGCACTTTCTGCTGAAGAGTCTCAGTGACTGCACTGGGTCAGCTACAAGCAGTTGTTATCCCGGCCTACTTCCCTGCTTGGCTTCTGTTCTCTGCCACATTCTCATTACCATCATCAGCTAGTTCTGCCATTACTTGCATGTTGTGGGTTTTAACTTGTCCATTACTCATCAAACATATTAATTACAGAGATGATTGCAGATGATTGCTTTTATCTGCTGCAGTTCCAGAGAGATTTGGAGATTCAAGGTTGGATAATGCAGTTTGATATCACCTGTCTCTGAGGAAGAGAGAGTCGTGGCTGAGAGCTAGCTGTTTTGCAGGGAATGTTACTGAAGGGCATTAGTATGATCTTCAACCCTTACAGATGGGGAAGTAAAATCTTGTGAAAGTTGTTTTAGTCTACTGAAGTTGTTTTAGTCTACTGCATAGGTCATTAGGGCAACTCAGCAGAGATTTTTCCAGTTGTCCCCAAGGGGGAGGGGGGGGCTGGCAAAGAAATGTCTGTTGCAGCAAGCCAAGAGTATAGCAGCATTTCTCTTTGAGCCTTTTGCATATGATCTCCTTTTTCTGCTCCTGCTTTCAACTCTCCAATGGGTATAGCTTTCATGGCAGTGCTGGGCACTGGGCACTGTTGCAGTGATTGGGGATGGTTTGAGGCTGCACCACCTTCCTACTAGGCAGTACAAAGCCTATCCCAATCCAGGTACAAAAGAAGGCACGTGGTCCTCCAGTAACACAGACCTGATATCCTGGATATGGAGAATTTCTCTTAAAATACCTTGGTAGTTTGTGAAAGCCAAAAGGAACAGTTAGATCCTCAAGTCCTCAACTGGATCCTTAGTGTAACATTTCAGTAAGGATGTAGAGCCAATAGCCTGTACACCACTGTGATTTCTAATGGAAAAACTTTCAGGCTTAACCTGAAGATATCAACAATAGAAAGCATCTTGTCCTTGGGTTTTGTTTCAAGTGGCACCCTGCCTGCAGCTGCTGCATCCTTCTGGAGTAGTTGGGCTATGCAACGGGCAAACGCATCTACTGACACTTACAGAGCAACATTTCCACCTGCCAAGAAAAGGCTGTGCTTTCCAGGCCAAACCTGGATGCTCTTCTTCAAGAAGACATTTATTAAAACTTCATCCAGTTCTTTCAGGCAAAACCCACTAAAGCAAAAGGAAGCATAGCTGAGTGATGGAAGGGGGAAAGTAAGAAACCAGGATAAGGGGTCTCCAATGTAACAGCTGAGCTGCTTTCCTCTCCTTGCTGCCCCTGCCTGAGAATAGGAGATGCTGCCTACAGTAAGCGACAAAGGAGTTCTTGTATCTTTCCATCTTCTTCCAGAAATGAATATATCTCTTCTTTATGGCAGGGTCTCCAGGACATCTCTAGTTTTTGTTTCCCTAAGGGAAGAAGGCCATGCTTTCTGCTTTCAGCCATCTAATTAGGAAAGGGGTTGTGTGAGTAAGCAGGTAGCTGGGGAGCAGATTTTTTGTGAACAGAGCAAATTTCATTTGTGCAAAGAGAAACGTGGGGCTTGGGCTGAATTACCAAATTAATTGTAACAACAGATCACTTGCCTTTGCAGTGATTTAATTATCAAAGATTTTCCAAATTAAGGGAGGGGGGGGAACCAGAAGAGGGACAGAGCATTTCCTGAGGGAAATATCAGCTTGCCAGCTGCATCCAGTTACCTGGAGATGTCAGGCCAAGGTCATTAAGGGAAGGTGACACAGTGTGACCATTTGTGATGGTTTGTGTTGCCAAGCACCAGCTTTTCCATGATGTGGCATATATATATTGCCATGTAGAAATAAATGTGTAAAACAAAATATTCAAGTGAATACTTTGGACACTGAAGGCCACTTCTGTCCCCAGAACAGACAGCCACCATTGTGTGTATTAAAGCCACATCAGACAGAAGATAGGAGAGCAAAGAATTAAGCCAGTTTCACAAGCAGTTAACTGAGGGCACATAAAACTAAATGCTAGGAGAGAAATCTAGGACAGTGCTCAGAGCTGCATCCAGAAATGGGCCTGATCCTCAACTTACCACCAAGTATAGGAACCATTTCTAGAAAAAGTTATTAGTGGATATTTGCAAGATTAGCTAGAAGGCATGGAAACTGCTAGTTTAAAGCATCATGGGAAGATGAAGGATGCTGAAGACTATTGTAGGCAAGCTGGTCTGCACCAGCCTAGTAGCAATACAGAGTCCAAAACCAGTGGGATCAAAAAATATATTTAAACCAGTGAAAATTGGCAGTGTCTCATGGATTTCTGGGAGAAACAGCAGTGCTAAGTAGACAAAAGATGAAAATGATGGCTACCTCAACATTATCTATTCCCTCTTATCATATTAGACCTATGCCACAGTCTTCTTCATCCCATTATAGGGAAATGGATCATGAACCATCAACCAGACCTTTGATACCCAATGACCAGCTCTATGGTGCTTTTTGGGACAGTCGCATTCTCTTTCAACCATGCCCAGGATTTTCAGCCTTGTATTGTTTATACTGCATAGAAATCTAGTAACACATTTGTAATTCCCAGGCATCAGCAGTTCAGCTCTTACTGTCTGAATTTGTTACCATTGTTATTACTTGCTCATGGAACTAGCTCCAGGCTTGTTTGTTATCCACATCTTAAATTGGGAACTAGGCTCAGTTCAGATATATCTACCAGTCAAACCAGGCAGCACCCGTCTCCCCCATGATTAGCTTTAGGGGGCAGTAATCAGCATACCACTTTAAATTTAATCCCAGTTTATCTCCATTTTACCCCAATGAGTTGAGGGTTGTTGCGTCATTTTCTGGAAAGACTTTCTTCTGGAAAAGACTTTGGCCTGGCCTTGTGCAACTTTGTGCTGCTAAAGCATTGTGGGTGCAAGTCAGGAGTAGAGTAAACCATATAACCACAAAGTTAAACCCTGTGACTTTGGACACAGACAAACAGAAAGGCATTTAAATGGGCTTCTGTTCTTACTGCCAAGTATTGTCAGTAGGGATATGATTTTAACTGCCTCATCCTCTCTGGCACACTGATTCACTTTAGGATTGCAGCAGAATGCAAGGAAGCTTCAACAGTACATCAGGAAATTAAAATGGTGCTCAGGTCATTAGCAATATTGGGAGGTATTTCAATGTACTGAGACCTGAGCAAGATCAGGCTGGGGCAACTGAAATGCTGCTCTCGTGACTTGGGTGAGTGGCACTGTGCACTCTCTTCAGATGCTTCTCTGTAGCTCTTCCCAGCAGGCTAGCATGTTTCCTGTCCAAGGAGCTTACCCTCTATCTCAGATGAATTACCCACAGTACTTCAGACACTAACATTTCTTGTCAGACTCATAAAACAAGTCTTACCTCAGCTGGCAATGAATCTGATGTGCTGTGATAGTCACGAGCAGGGCAAAAAAGAGGATCATTAAATGTCAGTAGATCTGAGAAAGACCTCAATGTCCCACTACCAGGAAGAACAGGATGTGTCTCCAAAAGTGACAGTCCTGGTTTCTGCATAGATGAATGTGTGAATGTAAAGACTGATGTGCCAAGTTTTATTAACACAGGTTTTCTTTTAAAAGAGTTATTCATTTGTGGACCTTGTCTTACTATTAGGTCTGAGAGTGTGCTTTTCTGTGACAAAGAGCAGGAAAGAAATCTCTATTGTCTTAATTTCTTTTAAAAAATGTTTTCCTGCCCACAGGAAATATTTGATGGGAGAAGACAGCTCCTATATCACAGGTCATGCATTGCAAACTGTGTGTACATTTTACACAATGTGAAGGTAGCTTGTGGAGTTATAGCCACTGAAAATGAAAAATCTCAATTGCCCAAATATGAAAGGGCAAGAGAAATTTTATGGCTAGAAAAAGTAGTGGTACAAATCTTCCTGCTACTTTAAAGGAGATCAGTGGGTTCAGGAACATTTAGAAATTTAAATTCCCTTCAGATAGCTTATATTTAAATGAGCAGAGTTGATTACACTGCAGGGTGTTCACATGTTCTTTGGTGGCTGGACTTTACTCACCCCCACTGGAATTTAAGCTACATCACTGAAATGAACAGAAGAACTGATCAGAGGAATGTTGCAAGGCAAAATCACCATCAGCATAGAAAATACACTTCACCTTTGCTATTTCCTCTTAACTGGTGGCAAGTGCATTATTTGAAAGTAGACTGGGTGAAGTACTTGTAAACGTACTGCAGGGAAGAGCTTTCACTGTGACAGGGAGAAGAGATAGTTCCTAACAACTCTGCTTTTGGTGGGAAGGGAATACATTCACCCAAGTCACTGATGGGTGGACACAAAACCAAGTGCAGAGAGAAGGTGACAGTTTAATTGTGGGACTTGTAAGATGGCATCTTTCCCTTCTATTATTTTCTACCTGCTTTTCCTTACTGCCAGCTGAACTCTTGGAACAGCCTCTGTGCTGCGATTGAGAGACGGGACACAGCTTGATGCAAGCAAAGTGTCGATTTTACTGTCGTTATACACATACACTTATACAGATCAAAGGACAGCGTGTTCCAAACTGATTGGTTAGTTTTTCAAACTAGGCACTCACTAATTGGCTAACACAAATGGATACGAACACATCCCTTTCTTATCCTAAGCTAAACCAATACCTCCTTATTTCAGGATGATTCAGCTCTTGTCCTTGTGCAGAGCAGACACTGTTATCACTAGCAGAGTAAGCAGAGTAAACATTCTCTGTTATCACTAGCTCATCTCCCCCAGGGTTTATGGCCGACAAGTTCCAGCACATCCTCCTTTATCGGTTGAGCCATACTGGGGGCTCCGCTGAGGCCAGTCGAATCCCAACCTACACCTCTGCTCACCAGAACATGCAGCAGGTGAGAGAGTTGAGAATGAACCGACTGGTGTGAGGAAGCTTCATGGAGCTGCAGCCCACCACACAGGGTGACCTCCTGGGATGTCCTTGGGGTTTTGCCTGGAACACAAACATGAATACCTGGACATCACCCCGGGCCAGCAAGAGTGAATCAGCCAGTAAATTTCTGTACTGTCCTCCGTTCTGTACTGCAACTTAAAACCTAGCAGAGAGGCAAGCTAAATTCCCCCCCTGCCCCAAGAAAAGGCACATTCATCTTCATAAGAGTGACCAGCTCTTTTCAGTGTAGTAAAGCCTGGAGCTTTCCTACAGTCTCTATGAAACAGGGGAGAGCCCATGTGTCTTGGCAATAGAAGTCACAAGAATCAAACACTTGTAGACAACAACTATGTTCTGCAAAGGAGCCAAGAGCTGCTGAGGTTTTGCTATGGCAGTGAGTGATAAAGATTAGCTAACCCTGTTAATGAGATATGCAGACACTTAGTCAGTCTCAGAATTCAGCAGCAGTTGGCTGATACCCAGCCAACCAAAAAAGCAGATGCTAAAACCTTGTTTAATATTCTGCTGACAGCGCTGTGGAGCTTACATGTGAATAAATGGGAAACAGCTGCCCACTGCTGCTTTTCTGCTGCAGCCCTGTCCGATATGACCTGCTCACTGAAATATGAACATTGCAATGAATTGGCTTTGGTCCTGCAAGTTTTGTGTGAGCCTGAGGTGGGCTGGGGGGGTGGCTTGGGAAGGACAAGGATGGACGGTGTAGAAAAAGAGGTATAAGGAACAGGAAAGAAATTGAAGTAGGTGGGTGGGGGACTGTACTTGCAGAAATGAATACTGTTAAAGCAGCAAGGGGTAGCTCAGACTTGAGGAGCTAACCAAATTCTAGACCTTGTAAAAGGTCTCTCCATTCTTGTAAGAGCATTAATCTTGACTCCCAGCATGTTTTGAACAAAGCTTGTCCGGTTCTTTAGGTGCTGCAAGCCATCTGTTGGCCTCCAGCAACTGAGTGATTCAGCTTTTGCAAACAACCAGGGGACCAGGAGTACATCAAGTCTGATTCTACTCAGCACTTGTCAGGCCACACCTGGAATGCTGTGCTCAGCCTTGGTCCCTGCTATACAAAAAAGATGTGGACAGGCTGGAGAGGGTCCAGAGAAGGGCCACAAAGATGACCAAAGGACTGGGAATCTTGCCATATGAGGAAAGGTGGAGAGAACTGTGTTTGTTCATCCTTGAGAAAAGAAGGCTGAGGGGAGACCTTATCACCATGTTCTGGTATTTTAAGGGGGGGCTACAAAGAAGATGGAGACTCCCTCCTTACAAGGAGTCACACGGAACAGGCGAGGGGTAATGGGTACAAGTTATTCCTGGGGAGATTCCGACGGGACACCAGAGGACCATTTTTCACAATGAGAACAATCAGCCACTGGAATAAACTCCTCAGAGAAATAGATTCCCCAACATTGGACACCTTTAAGATTTGGCTGGAGAGGGTGCTGGGCCATCTTGTCTAGACTGTGGTTTTGCCAAGAAAGGTTGGACCAGGTGATCCTTGAGGTCCCTTCCAGTTCTGGTGATTCTATGAGACATCAATGGCTAGGTTAGTACTCAAAGAACCAGTTCCCATGCTAACATCAGCCCAAATGTGCAGGGGATGCTAAAGAAGGGTAGCTATGGCTCCTATTGGTGATGTTACTGTGCAGCAAAATTTGCTTCAGGACTGCGTTCTCAGTACACAGACTGGGTATGGAGCCAGCTGCAACTTCAGTGATGAAATTGCCAATGCCGTACTCACAAACAGCTCCTCCAAGGAGCCCAGCTCTGGGAAGTGAGCACACATGGTGGAAAAGTGCCTGGGGAAAGCATGGATCTACCTAGGAGCGACTGTAATGCAGCCCGGCAGAGCATTGCCATCACAAGCTTAGATTATCAATAGAGGCTTTGCATCTGGGCAATATGTGAATGATCCCTTCAGTTATCTGGACGATTAACTCAACAGTGTGCATTAAACTAGGCAGAGCACTCACTGCAGTCTGGTGGGGTCCACTTACAAGAATTTCTACAGAGTGGTGTAAAAATCTTATAGCTGGCGATTTCGGGTCTGCTCAAAGCTCACGAAAATTGAGATTGCCTCATTTTAAAGCAGTGGCCCTTCAAGGTCTAATCTTTTACACTGTCATCCGATTTAAATGCATACATTTATTCCCAGGATAATCTTTGCAGGTCTGACCCCTGCTGAGAGTCCCAGAACGTCACACACACACTGTACATGCTTCTGTTACAGCTTAAGAAAGAGACCAGCAGCTCATTGCATTATTCCTACATTTGCTACTCTTTTTATTATTTTGAGCCTGTCATTAAAAGCAGAACTGAAGCAGGAAGAAATGTTGATAATAAATTGTATGCAGAAGCAGATAACGTGCCTTCTCCTCCCTATTATACAGGACTAAAATCTTAGGAAACAGAAACAAGGATTTTGTTGGCATTAGCAGGTAAGATAGCAAATTACTCTCTCTTCCAGAAGTGGAAATAGAGCATTTGGAAAGTTTTACAGAGAGCGGCACTAGCACCGAACAGACACTGGCACAGACTTAACATTTTCTAAAGCCATTGCCGGTGAAGGGTTGAATGCCTTTGCGTCTCCAGTGGGAGTCACACAGGTGTATGGAGAGTAGACCTGGCCCAGAATTTTTAAATGTCCTTTAATGTGGGTACATGGAACTGGTGTTTAAATAACAACAAGGACCTGCCAGAGAAAAGGCTAGTCTTTAGCAATAGCATGGCATCTATAAGGTGTCTCTTTCAGCATCCTCCCCTGTAGCAATGCACATCTCATTTGGCCACTACTGCCCAGCGAGGAGGCTTCCTACTGCTTCACAGGACAAGAAGCCTCTCTCTCTTCAAAAGAGCATCACCTGAATTCAGAACAAGATCTATGTGGCAAAATGGTCAGTGTTTGGAGCTGATGTCTAGGCACTAGAGAAGTCCGGGGTTTAGGAAGCTGGGAGAAGCTGGCAAAGTTGATCTGGGGCATGGATAAAACCTCACCTTTCAGTGAGAACTAAGTGAGGCTGTGTAGAGCGAGGCAGGGTGTGGTGCGCATTTGAGGTCTGAGAAAAGAAGGACCAGGCTACCAAGCAGTGGACTTCATGTGTGTCATGCAGGAGAAGCATGTGGTGAATTTTTCTGGGTAGAGTTCTTTGTCCATATCGAAAACATGTCTTCATCTATGAAAAGTGAAGCAATAAAGCAACTTTTGTTGATAACATCCTAAAAATAAAAAGAAAGAGATCAGTCTTCTGATAAAAAGGAAAGAATGTTCAATAAGCTTTTTGTTCAGTCTCTTCACAGAACAGTGGCTTCCCAGACAACTCAATCCTGGAGACAGAAGGGAAATGTATTTTGTGGCACATAGGCTGGGAGGGGGACCAAAACTGGCTATTAATAGTCAAGCACATTAGTTAAGCACAGTCACACAGTGACATTTATTCTTTGCTGCATCAAAAATGAACAATAATTAAGTGGAACTTGTCAGTGAGCTTGTTCTCTTACTGACCCAGAAGCTGGGAAAGAGGGAACTTGTGACTGCTATTAGACAAACAAAGGCATCAAATGGAAACACTCCTGGCTTTACCATACATGTATAGCAACTGCTGTCATGACTCAGACTGAGAGTCTGTCTAGGCTGACATCCTGTCTCCACTGTTAGTGGAAAGCAGTAGATTCTAATGGTTGTTTCATAAAGAAGCCTCCAGTGAAACAGAGTGGGAAATCAAACACAGACACTATGCAGTTGTTCATTTGTCTTCATACTGGCTGCTCTCCTCCTCTTCAGCACTCTAAAAGCACCAACTGGGGATTAAAATTCAGAACTAGGGCTCAAGATCCATCTACTTGGAATTCACTGGTAATGTTAGTTCCTATTATGGTACCCGAGATGAGTGACAACAGTGCAGCATCTTTTCATCCAATGAATCACGAAGGATTTCGAAATTGTTTTATGTGACATAACTCTTCCTGCTCCCTCACTCCAGTAGAATAAAGGGCGATACCGTTGCACAGGGTCAGGGCAATGCATGGCATCTACGTCACAGCATAGAACTATGGGGCTCTTTGGCAGCAAATGACAGACGTTAAGGCACAACGGCTTTGGGGTAGAAGCAAGAGCGGTGCTAAGGGACTCATGGCAAGAGAGAGACCCCTGCTATTGGGAAGGGTAACTCCCAAGGGAAATGGATTAAAGAGAAATACCTGAATGGCTGTTTTATGATGCAAAGGAATAAAGTGCAGCTATTTTTCCCACTCTGTCGTTCCTGACTATTTCAGTGATAAACACCAATGTGTTCTCATGCCCACCCACAGGTGAAATACAAATGAGGGCTTATTCCTAGGCATATCTGCGATGTTGATATTTGTGCCAGGAGGCATTATGTCCCTCTGTATCAGAATCCCCATGCAGAGGCCATCAGGAACATCTTAGCTGTAAGATGAATTTTCCTGTGTTGTACAGGTAAGCACAGACAGCCACCCAAAGAAAATGGGGCTGAGCAGCACTGATTCAACGCACCCTTTCAGATCCATCAAGTACCTTGCTTGGGCAAGGCCATATTGAGGATGCTGCCAGTAGCTCTGAAACAGACATGTGTGGGATAATCTGAACCCTTGGAAGACTTAATCCAAAGCCATGCTAGTCAGGTACAGCAACATAGGCTTTTGTATCACTTGAAGAATTTTTTTTTATCTTAAAGCATGATAATTCTTTTAATATAAATGGCAGCAGTTCAGGATTCCTGTGCTGTGCTCTCCTGTATAGAACAGATAGATCCAAAGGGAGGCTTTCTCCAAAATTGCAGCAAAAACTGGTGGCAGGGCAGAGATGGCAGTGTTTGCATCTATGACTGTTTTTCACTCTCCTGCTGTAAAGATTTCAACCACGTTTCCTCCAAACGGGTTTAGAGAGAGTTCATCCAACCCTGGATGGAAATGCTGATATCTGAAATGTTGAGTGTGTGGGTGGGCAGAGTTCTCTCAACTGCATATTTTGTAAATGAGAACTCAGAAAAGGGATTTTCTTCTTTAAGACTGGAATTAAAACAAACAAACCAAAGAAATAAAAAGTGATGTAATGCAGTCATCAAAAATTTTTTTCCTTTCAGTATAAACTGTCATAATTATTATTTAATGATAGCAATTGAAAAACTGGTCCCCCCTCCATATAGGCATGAGCCCATCTGTTAACTGTGAATCATGCAAATAATGTGACATCGGAGACTTCAGAGAAGGGTTTAACTGTTTTGCAGCTAGCGTTCCCCATACTCTACCTACTGTGCATTCGGCTTTATGGTCTGGCTTGGAGGATTTGGTTAGAATTCAGGGAATATCTCTTCATATTTTAGAGATTCTGGAAGTTATGCCTCAAGGGTCCTCGCCATGAGTTAGTGAATACCTGAGTCTATGAGCTCTGGGCTCAGACCAAAGTACCGTCCTGCATAACAGTGAACTCCAGCTTTAGGACAGTTCTGCTCAGGATTTGAACTCTGAAGAAAAAGCCTTTTACTGATCAGCGTTGTAATCACAGTGCTGCCTCGCAAGTTCAGGTGATACCTTTGTAACAGGAGCAAAGGCACATGTTTTAACATCTGTGATTGTACCTGAGACCTTCCTCACATCATCTGTGTTGTGAAAAGCACCTTTCAGGGAATCACATCTAAGCCTTAGCCTTACAAGCTGTTCCTGCAGGCACAAATCTGTGTGAAGCCCACAGGAGTCAAAGGGCTCTTTGCACACAGACAGGCCAGCTCTGGGTGGGCTGAGATGCGCTTTGTGGCCACAGCGTGTCCCGTGGCTCGAGGGCGACTCACCCACTTGCCCATGGCCCAGTATGAAGTAACACCGAAGGCAATGCTGTCCCACAACCAGAGCATGGAGCCAGGTGGTGGGGAAATGAGGTGGGAATAAAAAATGAACAAGGAGATTTTCAGGCTCCATCAAAAAAGTCCAGTTTCAGAAAAAAACAGAGCACCAAAGCATAAAACATGCATGTTTCATGCATATACACACTTTACGTGTTGGTTTTGATACTGAGGTCCATGCCAAGTCTCCCGTGGGGCACTATCCCTGCCATGCAGACAGGAAGAAGAAAATTCCGTGAGTGACCCAATTCCCAACAAATGCTGCACTATCCACATGGATTATTTGTCCATCATGCAGAGAAACAACCTAGTCTCCTGGAAGCCTGCTATCTTGTTGCT
This sequence comes from Aviceda cuculoides, assembly GCA_035590195.1. Lineage (NCBI taxonomy): Eukaryota > Metazoa > Chordata > Aves > Accipitriformes > Accipitridae > Aviceda > Aviceda cuculoides. Next base: position 3,821,176 of record JAVJGG010000039.1, on the reverse strand, counting down.
AAAATAAGGCCCAGTTGTTAGGATTAATTGTGCATTGTCAACAGTCATGTTAAGATCATCTAGTAAGCAGTGCAGATGGGCCGTAAGACAAGCTTGATTGTGAGTGTTAAAAAAAACAAGCACCCATTTGAAGTGACTAAAACTGACTGGCTTACTCTCATGCAATAACATCTCAGGTTGTATCTTAGCAACTGGCTAGCCAAAACCAGATGATCAGCACATTTGAAAGCTTCTCCAGACTTACCTGAAGCTCTCAAGTCTAGAAATTGTGCTGAACTCCCTAAAAATAGGCACTGCTGCAAGAACTGTCCTACTTCAGAGGAAATAATAATATTCCAGACCATGGGCTGAGAACACAGGATCTGTTTTGAGTTCTATCCCTGACTCATTGTTCAACTAATTTTTGCCAAGGCCCACAAGGACCTGTGTGGGACCTTGATGGAGGGTGGTTCAGTTTGGATCCAGGTGGAACCTGTTTTTTAGATACCCCTTGCTCCAAGCGTTGTCCATATGACCCTGCTCACTGTCAGCTGGCCCACCTGAGCTAGCTCTCATCGAATTACCTAGAGCACTGGAATTCTCCTCTGTGAGTGGTGTTAACACCATTTTGGGGATCTGCAAATGCCTTCTTCACAAGCTTACTCAAGAAAATGAAGCTTATGACTGTTTCAGACAGAATCCTGTGCAGGACAATGTAGCCCTTCACTGACAACAGTAAATCAATTAGAAATGTTCCTAAAAATTAGCAGCAACATCAGACTAGGCTGAGTTTCTTCAGTTAATCTGTGGGAGAATAAGTTTCTATAAATAAACTGAAGCATTCCAATATTTTTGATGAAGGAAGTTCAAAACAAAGCCAAATTGTCAAAACAGCCCAAAGCCTTTCAAAGCAACAAAACTCTTTTAGTCCAAACACATGAGCATTTTCAGACACACTGTACTGGACAAAACAAGATTGTGTGGGAATGCAGAGAGGGAAAGGCACTTGGCTTTGCTGGAGCAGTGGGCACATGACCACATGCATTTGCGTAGCACTTAATATTGACAGATTATTTAAGGGGGGCGAGGTACTAGTTATTTTTTTCCTTTTTCATGAAAAAGAAATGAGACAGAGAGAAGTCAGTACATTTTCTTGGGGCCCTTAGTGGCCTAAGCAAGAATCAAGCTTCAGGCAAATTTCTTTGCTTTTAGGGTTGCCATCCCACAGATTGTGGTATTTCTCCCTTAAAGCTGGTGTCAGCTAGACCTATTTCACTCACATCTGAATGAGCGATAAATATTTGAATGTCCAAACATTCGTTAGAGACTCCTGATTCAAAACCTACTGAAACATGATTTTTTATGTGTTCCACAAGCCTGTTTGTGGTATAGATCATCTGTCACTCAGTTCCAAAAAAACCCAAACCCATATTTACAATGGGTTCCACTCTGCCAAGACAAACAGCACTAAGTGCTGTCACTTGCTTCGGCATCTCTTCCATAGTGACTTACCCTCTTGTTCACAGCACTTGTAAAGTTCTAGGTAGAGACTAGGAACCATCCTGATCTTTGGAAGAATAACTCCCCAAGCAACCACCTCTGGCAGTTCCAATTATCTAACTCTCCCCAAGGCAGCAAGGGGCCTCCTAGCACTTCTGTGGATGGCCAGGGCAGGGGTGGGGAAGGCAGGAAAGGTAAAGGACAGGCCTTTTTCCATGTAACATGTCTAATATCAGCTGGGCACCTTGGGAGTTAGACCTTGTGGCCTCTAAGGCTAGAGAGGGGCTGGACATCTCTTCAAGGATGTGTCCCATGGGTAGCTACACTGCACAGCTATGGAGCCTGTAACAGCCACAAAAGCTGTTAAAATTCGGATGCTTGGCAGTCCTCTTCAACACTGTCTGTACCTCACAGAGGGACTGTGTAACTGTGAAGTGTCTTGAAAATACAGAAGTGCTAAGTATGATTACTATTGCCATAAGTGATGAATACAACTAGAAGTTCACAGTGCTGAGCTGATTACCAAGCCATCTGGTGCAGGTTTCTAGCAGTGCTCTCAGGGGAGAAGTGGGTGAACTCCCCCTAAGCCCTCTGAAAGCTAGCGAAACTCCAAGCAAGCCAAGCTGCCTCAGCTCAGCACAACAGCTCAGTCAGCCAAACTCTCATCCAGGCGGGGATTAACCACATAAGCGAAGGAAAGAAACTGTTTTAACAGGAGGAAAGGGAAGGACAGTAATGGAGAAATGGTGAGTTGGTATTAACTGTATCCTCTAAACAACAGGTGGAAAATATGTCCAAACACAGAAGGTACTTCAGACGTAACAGCTCTGACTTTTAAATCTGCTCTAATTTAACACGCTTTCTGCCCTTAATACTGAAAACTCAGCCACTCTTTCTGTTTTCTCTGTCATCTTTGACATGTGCACAGGCACCTACCAAGTCATTGCTCTTTCCTGAGTCCACTCTACGGCATCTACATTAGCAAAAGAGACCTCTGCTTGGCCCTGGCCCTCCCACACACAAACAGCCCCAAATGATGGAAAGTCTTTAGCTTTCAGCTGAGGGCTTGAATAAACCATTCTGGGCTGTGTCTGCTATGAAAGGGACGTGGGGGAGAGGAGTGCACAGCTCTTTCTCCATTCGCTGCAGCTGCACTGAAAGCAATTTTTAAAGACCCAAAGTATGCATTTACCATGTTCATAGGATTCATGAATTTGGATAACAGAAGAATCCCTGTAAGAACATACAGATTATACTCACTAACAATCATTCAGAGATCTTATTTGCTCTTTGTTGAATCCAAATTTCTCTCTAAGACTGGTGTGGGACCATTATGAGAAATATGTGTAAAATGACGTGATACAAAGCTTGAGAGAAAGGTCAAATAATGCAAAGGAAAGAACTTAATAAACTCCCTGGTCTTTTGCCCCCAAATTCTTAATGGCTGCTTGAAAAATTATTTTCACTGAGTTCATATCTCTGGGTATTTCCAAGGGAATTTGTACACCTTCATTTTATGTAGCACAAATTCGTCATTGATTGGCTCAAAAATTTACATAGAGAGAAAGCCTTCCTCAACAATTCAGGAATTCAGCAATCATTCAGTCAAGCATTCATCAGCCTCAGCTGGTATAAATTGTGGCATTATCTAAAATTCATCCGTCTTTATTATACCCTGCTACAAAGGAAACAAGAAATTTAAGTGTACCCACCCAGCAAACAGCAGTTTGGTCCTACAAAAGGGAGAGATAATTTACTGCAAAATCAACAAAGGGAAAAAAAGCTGAGCAGAGAAGCTGGATTGCATGGACATGGAGAGAGAGCCTTTCATTTCAGCACTGCTCATTAGCATTATATAGAAAGCAGGGTTGCAGGATTTCAACACATGTCTGTCTCTTCTGGGTCTCATAACTCAGCCAGGAACATAATTCCTGGTTGAACAGAGCTCTCACTTATTTCTTCTTAAATAAGAGGTCATGTACCCAGGGTTTGGAGGTGCTGTTAGGTAGTTTGTTGGTAAAGCAGTAATTGTACAGATTCCAGGGAAAAATACACACAGTCTTCCTTCTGGTTTATCATTTTCATTCCTTGTGCCTAGCAGGGAAATTATGGCATAGACTGCAATACTGGGCACTGCACGTGATTTTACAACAAAGGAAATGTGAAATAAAATCAGCAATTAAAGCTGCCTTATAAGTCTTGGTTTTCAGAGAGTTCATCCCATCACAGAAGCGTGGAGGAATTGTATTTTTTCCAGGTAATATTTATCTAAATATTGCTGCATTGCAATAATACACTGTGCTCGTGAGTTACAGAGATTGAAGAGCCCTTAGAAAGCTGGATTTATAATACAGCCCTCCACGCCAGGAGGATGAAAGAATTGTGCAGCTCTGGGTTTCATTACCCTTTGGCCCCTCTGCTCAGGCTGTGGCCATGGGGGACCAGAGAGGAGAGGAGACAGTTCCATTCTGAGGAGACAGTTTTGAGATTAAATGTCTCTATTTTGTCACACAGAAAGCTGCAGAGAGAGAATGAACTCGGCTTTCCCAAACCCCTGTGTGGGACCCACTCTTCAGAGGGGAACATTGCTCCCAGTGCCCCAAACACAGGCCATGAAAGACAACCTGTAGGCACTGGGAACTACCACAAGCCAAGTGGTCAGCGTGAGCCCGTGGGTCAGGTTCACCCCATGAGGTACCTCCAGCCAACCCACCTGCTGGGGCACAGAGGACACGAACATGTGAAATACACCTATACACAGGTCAGTGCTCAGAGCTGCAAACTGCGGCTACTCTGTCCATGTGCTGGTCACCTCCAGCTGTGCTCCACTGCTGGTGAAACCTTGGGGTTTGTGTCCCCAAAAGACTGAGCCACCATGTGTAAGGCAAAGGAAATCTTGTTCCCCGTCACTCTTCTGAAATATGCACACAACTAAAATTATAGTGATTCATTGATACAGCTTACCCTAATTTGTGTCATAACTGGAACAGGATCACAAAACATCCTTACTTTGTCAGCCAAGGGGAGCTAAGAAATGCAAGTCAAAAGGTGTGGTAATTAGAGGGATTGGGATTGTTTGGCTTCTCGCCCCAACCTTGGCTCCTTCTGCCTCATTTCTGTGGCACCTTGTAGGTAGATCTGTGCTTCACACATTGATAAATTGGTAAAAATCATTTTTGCCCACAACACTGCGCAAAGTTTGGGTTATGCTTATACATGCAGAGTTTCAAACTACTCAGGGGAGAGAGGACCTGTAAACTAAACCAGCCACACAGCCCTTCCCAAACCACCAAACAGTAAGCACAGGGACACAAATAATCAAAAGCTCCAATGCCAAAGAGCAATGCTTGGGGACTATCCTGAGGGTCTCTGCTGAAAAGTGGCACTTGTCCATGGCTCCAGAGAGCAACCCAGCTGGGAACTCTTCCCAAGAGGCACAAACCAAAAAAACCCTTTGCACCTTCCTGAAAATTAGAGACAGAAACTGATAACCTGTCCTCCCGGCTCACGTCTTACCCCACAATTAGCAGGCAGCTCGGTCTCGTTTACCACTTGCAAGCACGAAAGAGTTAAGACGAACCTTGCACAAACTTTGCTGCGAGCTGAGCTCACAGCCTCCCTCCCTTCCCTCCTTGCCTGCTGCCTAGACGCTGCAGCGAGGAGCACTCCTGATCCTCTCCGCTCGAACCGCCGCCGAGGGAGGGGACTGGCTGTTTCCATCCACGCAGGGAAGCTGATGAAGAGAAGGCTCCTTGTCCCCTTCTGCTATTGCCTGCGAAGGAAGGGCATCAGCAGTGATGCTGTTCAGTTAGGCTGTCAGTTGACATCTCGGGACCGGCAGTAAGAGCCATCCCTGCCAGCGAACCATGTGAATTCAAGAGCAGAGGAGAAGAAAAAGTGCACTTGGCATGTCTGTTGCTGAAAAGACAGTATCCTGACTCCAGCAGTAAGACAGCACATCTCTTCTGCACAAATCTCACTACCTGGGAGGAGATGCTCCTAGATAAATCACCAGCAAGCTCATGGTCTGAACCAGCTGCTCTAGTGCCTAGTCCCAACAACCCCTGCCTGCTCTGAAAGGTAACTATGCTTTATTCCGTTCTCTTCCTATGCGCTACCACAGCTGAGACACTGACATACTATCTTGCACTTCACCGTGAGAACAAAAAAATACTGTCCACCACTGAAAGAAGAGACACCCTCCCTTTCCTCTCCCTCAGATCCTCCCTGGAGAAAATGCAAGCCATGGATGGAATTGATACTTTAATGCTTTGTTTGCATTTCTTCAATGCTGATTTTTTTTCTCTAGAGGTCACCTAGACAGAATATACCTGGTACCGTCTGTGTTCAAAACCAAAGCTTTCTGAGCTTGCCAGCCAGTTCGGTGCAGTTTAAATTAACAGCCTTGGAGAAGCTACACAAATAATTGTTCTGTTTTGTCCCACTTACCTCTTTGTAGTAGAGTATCGGGTGGAAAAGCAAAAGAGAACTCAGAAAAGTTGCTTGCACTTTCAGAGATGCCTTGCTGGCAAGCGGCACTTAAACCGAATATGGGAGTAAAAGGAAGCGAGTAGGCAAGACAAGACATTTACTGCAGTTGTAAGATCAATTTGTACAGTCTGTCTGCGCTGTTTTGGGGAAGATCTTTTTTTCTCTCTGCTTCTCTGTGACCTACAAAGGTGCAGAGTAGGGCCATGCAGGCTTCATAAAACATCTGCAACCTGAAGCTCCCCAAACTCTGATAGCTGCAGCTGAGAAGAAACCTTTCTGTTGTTTTGTATGAGGCTTCTGTTTTCATTACTGATTTTTATTAAATGAAATATGTTGTTTTGTTTTGTTTGTTTGTTTTTTAAATCCTTGCTTAATAACAATCACAAACTGATTAAAAAAAGTGTCTGCTTGGAATCAATTGGTACCCACTGAGCATCAGTGAACACTAATGGTGCTTGGCACCTCTCAGAAATGGGAGTATTGACCAGCCAGAAAAGAATGACTAAGCCTTGATCAACAACTTAGATCACAGGGAATGTGGGCTATAGTTAATGCTGCTCTGCTCTATAAAAAACTTCTACTTAGTATCTGTCCATGGACTTGAGGGCTTCTCAGGGTAAGGAGTGAGGTTTTGCCTCCTGTAATCTGAATCATACAAAGTTATAGTGCTGACCTGCTTTATACACAGTTTTTTCAGAATCTTTGCATACCACTTATTTTCACATGACCTTGGTCTCTACAGTCTTCAAGCTTCTATTCCTTAAAGGGGAGTGTGCAAAGCTAAATCTACTAATATCCAAGAATATGTGCTCAGTGAGATAATTGGTAGATTAAAAAGCAAAAATCTTTGGGGTTGCCTGGAGCTACTGAATTCTGGCTCATTTCTGGAAAAGATGTAGTTAATTTCACAGCTTTCAATAGTCTGAATAGTTGATTGCTCCTGACAATTCTGTAGTTGAGACTTAAAAAAAAAAAAAAAAAAAAAAAAAGGAAGCTGTGCCAACTCCCCATAGCTAATACTTTTTACTATTAATCTGCTCCTTTTATCAATAAATGCCCAGCTGAGCTTTGTTAATTGAACATCTTGGTTTGTAGTTGATTATTGGACTTCAGACTAATGTCCTTAGCATTCTGCAGTCTAATTTTATGAAGTATGTAAAGCCATTAGGCTCTCTGCTCCTTCAGAAGAGAAACTAGCTCTGGCTTTCGCTTTCCATAAGGTAGCAGATGAGATGGGCAAAGACATTGCTCTGTACTTTAACTCACACAGGTGTCAGATTCCAGGCTGATTGCATTTCATTAACAGAGAAATCATATTGAAAAAACAGAGGTTTAACATGGCCAGTAACCTTCATACCCTCTATTTCCCACCTGCTGTGTAACATAAGAATATTCTTCATGGGGAAAGCATTTCCATTTATAGGTTTGAAGCGTGAAAATCACCAGTTACTGCCCTATAATTGAGAGCAAAAGTGCCTGTCTGCAATACAACCTTCACTTTTATGTCCCATGCATCTGCATCAGCACCAAACCTGCTGCCAGCATAACTGGCTCCAAAGGGGTTGGGTCAGCCACCGGAAAAATACTGAGCAGCCCATTTCTACCATGCTTGCCCACACCCTCCTACACAAAGCACAGCACAGAATCCACTACCCACGCAGGGACTGCAGAAGTCAAATCCCCAGACAATTTTTTCAGTCAGCAGTTTGGCCCAGCTTAGCCAGCCTATTACTAAGCAGGATCTGATCCAATATTCCCTAAACTGGATCGCTGTTATCTCAAATGCTTTGACACTGAAGAAGGTATTGCAGGAACTGGGAGGTAAAGTGTAGACAATCCCCAGCATCCCTTCTGCAAAAACTCAGCACATCAGAAGTTTCCCCATCACATGAGCCAAAGTAGGTCTGTCTTGCTTGTAATGAAAGCCTGAATATCAGCTCCTTGATGACTCAGGCCTCCAGATTTCAACCACCTCTCTCTGAAGAACGGCAAGGTGTTCCCGTTGGTATATGGGGAGAACACAACCAAACATTGTCAATAAACCAGCTACATTTTACAGACTGAAGGCCCATGAAAGTCAAAATGTTTGGCAGCATTATGTCCTTTAGGTGAATTCTTTATCTAAAAGCATCAGAGCTTTTATCATTTTGACCTAATGTTTCATTTTAATCAGACTACTATAGTACATTACTATATTAATATTACTCTATCTACATCTCATGTAGGTGTATATGTAGTGAACATTATAAATTACTGCATCACTTTGTTTCAGTGCTATCATTTTTGCTTCAGCTAAAAGCAAAATTCTGGTCTTATCAAAGCAGAACATGATGCTTTTGGATATACCACTTACAGTGAAATTTCAGCATTTATGTTTTCTGTTTCCAGCTGGAGGAATCGCAAATGCTAAAATGTTAAGATTCCCCCCATTTCCAGTAAGTTCTGCTCCCAGGAGGTGAGTGAAGTGTCATATCCTGTGGCAGAGTTGTCCCAGTGGGACAGGCAGGGCTCTGGATGCCTGCCAGGTGCATCCTGCCTCAGACACAGAGGGTCCTGATAAACAGTAAGTGAGGGACACATGGTGGAAGACACTGGCTGGATTCATATCTTCCCTTCCTCTGTGACATCTAATTCCACAGACCGTGGGGTCTTCTTTTACCCATAAGTAAGTAGTGAGTGTTACCAGAGGAGACCTTAACAATCAGATTTGCACGGTCTTTCTCTGAAGTTAAATACTCAGTGCTTCTCCTGATTTCAAGGTGTCTCACACGAACATGACAAGGGTTTTCTTATCTATTTGTTCTAAAGAGACAACATATAGGCTAGGCTATTTTGGTACCTGGTTTCATTTCTTTCTCTCTCTCTTTTTTTTCCTTTTAGAAAGCTGACTTTTTGACTGTTCCTAATGAGAAACTCAAAACTCCATACTCTTTAAGCAAGTATCAATAGCCCTGGATTAGGAGAGGAGAGGCGAGATCCCCCAGCAGTCTGGCAAAGCAGAAAACAACCTTCCCCACCTCACACAAGGATAAACCACCTGCTGTGGGAGAAGCTGGCAGGAAGCTGACCCGTTTTGTTTGGAAAACAACACTTGCAAAGACCAAAGCTGTGCAATCCTTTGCAGTTCAGTTTGAGAGAACGACCAAAGCTTTTCCGCTACCAAAGGAGGTGACCTACCAAAAGAAGGACCAAAGCATTTTCAGGACAAAATAAAAGCCAGATGGCAGCGTAAAACATAAGTCTGATGCTTGTTGTCATTGTAATAGCAACTTGCAAAATGATTTGCAAAGGCCTGTCTCATGCAGTCTGCTTAACTCTGTGAACCAGCAGTCTTGAGACCAAGAGGATGGAGCATTTCTCACTGAAGCCATCGCGCCATCTGTACTAAATTTCCTCTCCTGACCTTCTTTGTGAGTCTGGTGGGGGAAGACAGGAAATTTGAAGGTAAATAGGGAAAATGGACCAAAGCTGACAAAGAGCAATGACTGAGATTTATTTCAAATTCCGCGGAAACCTGACTGGCCGCATCCACTTTCCAACTCTGGCTACAGAAGTAGACACAACAGCAGATAAATATTCCAGCCTCTACGTGTACGTGGGATTGTTCCTAACACTTCTGGCTATCCTTCTCATACTGCTTTTCTCCATGCTTTTGCGCTTGAAGCATGTCATTTCCCCAATCACCACATCTCCAGAAAGCACTGAGAACGTCCAGCAGTTCACAGATGTGGAAATGCACAGCAGGATTCCTACCACTTAGAGACCCCAAAGCAAAGAGGGCTCTGTGCTTGTGAAATATGTTTTGTCCAGCAAAATGGTGGTGGAAAGAATCTCTGCCTGCCTATTGAGCCCTAAAACTTATTGCACAACCATCAACAGCAGCCCAGAGCATCTGGAGAGTGGCACGCAACTCAAGACTGACTGGCTGGGACCCAGTGGCTGTTGACACTGCAGGCAACATGTGTGCAACACCCTCAATAAAATTTACATTACAGAAACCTACTGCTGTCAGGAAAGACTCATATGGCTCTAAAAGCCCTTGCAGAAAATGGTAAAAGCCACAATAATGACAGCCAAAAACCCAAAGAGACACATACTAGAATGTGTCCTGGAGCCTGTATTTGCTGACCTATCTCTCTGCCCTTAAATTACTTGCTTGTGGAAAGAGTTGAATCAACAAAGTTAAGTGGCATAAGCAGGAAGAGCCCACAGGGCACATACAGAAATTATCAGTGGTTTGGAAACTCTCAGGCATTTCTCCTATTCAAGAAGGAAAAGCTTAAACTGCTTTTTTTTCCACTTGAACAGCAGATTTACACAATAGAGTTTCAGAAGTATACAAATGTTTCATCACCTGCTGGAACTATTGGTTTCTGACGTTAAAAACCATACAGTGAATACTTGAATTCCAGGTATCAGAAAGAGACAGAACTTTTAAAAGACAAAAGAAAATAAAGATAAAATTTAACAAAATTTTAAAATAAAAAGAAAGCATCAGCAGGAAATGAGCAACAGGAGAGATAAAATGTTAAAAGACACTCTACCTCTCTTCCTTTGTTCTCCATTACATTAACTGAGCTGAATACAAATGTGTTCATGCATTTCAGCCTTCCCAGTATCACTCAGTAATTAAAATGCAGTGTAAAGTTTGTGAGTCAAATGGACATTGTTCTCCTAACAGACTCAAATTCGTAATAACATTTCCTCTCATATCCGTGTTGGGTTTTCTTTCTCAAAAGACAGACCGGTTCTTCCAAAGCTTTTTCACTTGTTTTCCTCCAAAGAAAGTTGAAGAAATGCCAGGGCCTGGCACTGCAATAATGAATAGTGTGAACAGCTTTGGACATAGACTAGTAGGGAACATGCAGATGGCAAGTAAAGTCACTGAGCACTAAAAGATAGACTGGATTCAAATATCCTGGTGGATCATTTGGGACAGCGAGGAAAAAAATGTTTATTTAAATGTATGAAACAACAATCTGACCCAATCCTTTTACCTATGAATGATGTGCAGAGATAGACTTTGCTTCTGTGGATGGGAAAGATAGAATCAAATATGGCATATCCCTTCTGGGAGAGAAGGGATATCCACTGCCTCTTACAGAAAAACCTTGAGTGAGATTGCTTAGCTACATCTTTAAAGGGCATGAATTTTACCCAGCTTATCTTCTTTGCTACAGTCTAATTCTAGCTTAGCAATAAAATCCCCTGGTGCTTTCCACATTTATGTACACTTACTTGCCAATTCTACTCTCTCCAAGGGCTTGGAAAGTGTAAACTCCCCCCGCCCCAACAGTGCTAAAATTAGAGAGGACATTGACTCCATGGACTTGTGATAGTAACAAGAAACTGTTGCGCAAATGCTTTGTGTACAACAGGTTTTTTATTTACCTTTAAAGGTCTGTATATGGGTGAGGTGTTTGGACTAGAAATATGGCTTTTACAGCAGATTATGTGTGTGGGGAGAGCAGAATGACAAGTAATGTCTATACTGGATACAGTTGGTCCACAGGTAGGACTAATGTTTTTCTCACTGATGTGTTTAGTGCAAAACTATTTAAAAATTCGTTCCTTATATTGAATAGCACTTTTTATACTCCATTAACCCCCACATAAGCAGGTTTAATCTGTGAAATAGCATGGTGACTGTGTAAGAGAATACAGCAAACAGTATACTCTCAGTAATATCTCCCCATGCCATGCTTGGCTGTGTTTACCTGGAAAAGAAGGCAGGAGGCAGGTTGCCCTCAAGCTTTCTGCTATGGGGACAACACGCAGGTATCACCAGGCAGGATAGTGGCTTCACAGCCCATCTAAAGATTGGCTCCTCAAGGAGTGCTACTCTCAGTACTGCACAAGAGCCCAAATCCTGTGTTATGATTTGGACATTAATCCAACTAAGAGAGATGGCTACTGAGGTAGTCAGTGACATTTAAATTTAACAAAAATCTATGCAGATCAAGTTGGCTTGGTATGTGTCATTCACTCAGTCATCATGAGACAGACTAGCCCAGGCTCAACACCTGGCTTGCCCTGTGCAGCCTCTCAATTTTCTTGCTGTGCCATTTGAAAGCTACAATTTACTTAGACCATAAATGTTCTAACATACTAAATTAGCAACTAAACCACATTAGCCTTCCAGCACAACTATCTGTGGAAAAGCCTTATCTCCAAGAAGCTGCAGGACAGATTCAAATATTGACTTAAAATATCAGACCTACTAATGGAAAATGACAGTATCAGAATCTGGGTTGGGACCCAAATTCTGATTGCTCTGATCTCAGCTGAAAAGCCCCCCAGAATTAGGTGTCAAGACTGCATTTCTTTCCTTCATACTAAAGGATGTTAATTCAGAAGAGTCTCACAACCCTTTAAAACTTAATTCAGTAAATATACTGTAAATAAAAGAGCAATCACTTTATATATCATTATGTTATATCACATTATATCTTTGGGCAGACTGTGTATTTCTATATAATACTGCTAAGGAAGACAGCCCTATCTTCTAACACAAAAATGACAAGTTTTCCTTTCTGAAGCTTCATGTCACACAAGTATCTGTCCTGCTTGATACATCTACAGTCCCAGATACACTTAGAGTGCCTCATTTGTCTGTACAATGCCAGCAAATTTTAAAGCCTTTCCCATTGAGAAATAGAAGAATGCCTTTCCCTCCTTTTCATTCTCATTTATAATGTCCAAGACCTGATGTCTCTGAGAAAAGAGACTGTTAGGATGTGTTGACCAGTGTTTGCTGAGTGGGCTTTAGAGGACTTTGGCATTCTTTGGCTATGAGGAGTGGTTATTGGAACTTTTGCATGGATTTGCTGAATCTTGGAGAACTGCAGGTGTCACATCCATACCCTTCCCCTCCAACAGTCTGTTTCCTTCCCACTTGTCCATCTGCTACAGAAAATTGGGTTTTTTTATAAAAATAAAGACACATACTACTATCAATGGTGAGTCATTGACTGCTCTGTACTATTCCCATGTGTGGATCTCAGAGACCAGCCTACATGCAGAAATAGGCTCAAGTGGTGCCACTCATTTCAAATTTATTGTTGGCCTCAGGGGGCATCTGTGTAAGAAGACTGCCTACCAGCCTCTGTAAGTATTACTTGAACCAGGACAGTTTGCTCGCATCTTTACTCCCGTCTTAGACATTGGAAACAAATATGGCTATTTAGTAAATCCATCACCTCCTCCATTGCCTACCTGCGGGGGAAGACAGCCACCTGTTGTTCTGAAGGAGCAGCAAAACAACTACGCATTGCTGTTCCTTGTGGGTGGAACTGCGAGGTCAGAGTAAGCCTACAGTCATCACAAAACCACCAAATCTCCGAGGGTATTTAGTCCAGGAGGTCTCAGGACCTGAGTATGGTGTAACTCCCCAAACCATATATATTCTACAGGATTTATGCTTGAGTAATCTCATCCATGTGATTTCCGTCCACGTCCATGAATCTTCTGCATTAACAAACCCTTAAGTACTGAGCAGAAGGGGTTGATATGTAGAAAATATTGCTTCTCTGTGTCAGAATATATAAACATATATTTTCATATCCTCACAGGGCTGCAGAGAAGAACATAATTTTGCAAACAGCATAACTGAGCAAAGGATCAACCTTGAGCTCCCCGAAGGACCCTTTTTGATTTTACTTGAAAAAGAAATAAAAAATATTTGAAACCCCAAAATTATGTGAAGTCACACATCCATTTAACTGTCAGCATTAATGAAAATTTGCTTGTATGCCTTGTCTTCACTAGGAAAAGAAATAGGTTCTTACCCTAGTCACTAATGTGGTAACTACTTAGGAGGTAACATCCTAGTGCAGATAGACAGCTATAACTTTAAAGCAGGTTAGCAGATCAGGAAAGATGCAGACAATTCCTCCTGCTACTTAGGCTCTGCTGAAGTAAATGCTACAAGCCAGCTATTTGCTACAGATTAGGTAGCAAGTTAGGCAAAATTGTGGAATGATTGTATTTTTTTTCAAAGAAGATAGATCTTTGTGGTGTGTCTATACTTCAGCTTAATTCTGGTATGGACAGAAAGTTTGTTCAAAGTTTATTCATGTGCCCTGCAAAAACTCTGCAGTCTTACAATGACATGCATGACTAAAAATTCAGATGCAGATATATCTGAAAAGGTGAAAAATCCCAAATGGTATTTTATTGGTACATGATCTGTCAACTTAGTTGTTGCCATTTTGATAGAAAAATAAACCTAGAGATGGTGATGTCTGGTTGATAGGTGCAGTGGGCTTAAAAAAGCCTACACAGAATGTTAAGTAAAAAGCATCCAAATACATAATTCTATAAACAAATGCTAAACTTACAGGAGAAGATTTAAGACTACATCCTTGCACATTGGGGAAGATATTGTTTTCAGTTACAGTTCCTGACACAGATTTCACATTTGTTCACAAAAAGGAACTGCATGTTACACATTCTGTCTACCAAAAACCTAATCCCATAAAGCCCTCTGAGATCTTCACCATCCTCAGGCTTTTACAGAAGGTTGTGAAATTCCAGCATGAATAAGAGCAGTCTTCAATTTTTGATGTTTGTTCTGTGGGCACAGATAGCTATCACAACAAAGCCTGAAAAATCACAATGCTAAGTTGGTTCCTCATACACTTGCTCTCTAGAATGCAGTATATGAAAATTTCTTCCTTGGTCCTTTCATAAGAGAGAACGGTTAAAGTATCATCTAGGACAGTTGATGTTATATGTGCAAAATAATCCTAAACTGAATTTGAATTTTGATGGATTGGATTTTTCAGAGGTACTCTAGGATTTTCAGCTTTCAGCTGAAAGCAAAAAGAAGTTGTCCAGCTGTAGGCAATGCTGAGTTGTGAAAGCAGATCTGGATACAAGAGAGAAAGGTCTGTCCAATTCATATGTAATTAATAAATAACCCACTACCTATACTCCCACCTGAATTTCATGTCTATGTAAACTTGTCAACTGGGAAACAAATAATGAATAATTCAGAAGACCTTCCCCTCCCTTCCTACTCCTCTAGATTTATTAACCCATTTTCAAAGTATAACTTGATCAAGCTAATAGCCACAGACTTCCTAAACTGATTCTCTCTGCATTAATTCTGTTTTCATGGTCATAGTCCTACTCTTACAGTCCCATTTAATAGCAATCGATGAAGATACAACAACAGGCAAGTCATCTGAGAGCTCAGCAACATTCTTTGATACTTGAAATTTGTTCTTCTCTGCAAGCAAGAAATTTATCTTATTTAATCTGGGCTGTCATCCTGAAGCTAGTTCCTCTTCAAGTCCTGAAACACTTGCACCACAATAGCTACTGGCTGATGTTTATTCATGTAGTTTTATGAAAAAACACATACCTACCAGCAACACTGGAGGATCAAGTAGCACCTACCTGAGATACTTCTATGTATCCTACACATGTGAGCAAACATTAGGCAGACAAGCTCTTTCTTACAATGCAGGGGAGATTCAGAAGCAAACTGGGCTTGAGCTACCTGTCGAACTGTGTGGGCAAGCAGGTGCTGAATTGGGGCACTCTTCACAGGACAGTGCAAACCCATGAGCTGGATTTGAGTGTATCACAGGCTTTGGCATCCTCCAGCACCTTCCTACTATTCTTCCCATGCCCCTTAAACATCTTCCATATCGGAATCCTATCTTTGGCCCAGAACTCAGAAATGGGTGTTTCCAGTGCTGTGGTGCACAGAGCAGCTGGGGGTGGATTTTTTTAAGGCTATGTAAGCCTGTATTATTAGCTTGAAAGAAGCAAGCCTGGATGCTACCTGCTGAAGCAAAATTTACAGTGAAGATCTCCCCTTTACTCCTTATGCCTTAGCAATCCTAATTCATGTTCATAGCAGTTAATGTGTAGCACTTTTTATAACGTTACTCCATAATCTTTAGGTTACTAGAAACCTGTCCAAATAGCTGTGACACGACTAGCACATAAAGCCCCAGGAAGCTCACATCTGGGCCACTGTGAGGCTGTTGCAATACACTCACTGGCAAATCTCACAGCTTGTCACAACAGAATCAAACTGATGTGGGTTTGCTGTTGTTCACAAATTTTTCATGTTTCCACAGCTCAGAAAAGCTCTGAACAGCCCTTTTGGCACTGACTCTGTCAGGATGTGGAGTCCAGGTGATAACCCCACACCAGTTTGCATTTAGTTCATGTTGGCACCCAGTGGGGCAGAAATGTGACTTGCTATTGTTGAATGCATCCAACAAAACAGAGAAAGGAAAGAGAGGAGCATTCTGAATGCACTTGTTTTTGGCTAATGTTGTGCTGAATTTTAAAGCTGTTTATTGGTATAGAGTGTAACCAACACTGAAAGGGACAGCTGACAGATAACTACATCGTGGCAACATTCTCCATTTGCACCTCTGCAAGCTCCTCAGGAAGAAAGAAACCACTGGGATCAGAATGCTGAGGCTGCTTTTCCTTTGACTTTTGCTTGTAACTATCCATCAATTCACTATCAGACACACCATTGGCCCACTGTCCTGCTTACCTCCGCACTCAGACTGCTCAGCACCAGCTTAGCTGGCATGAGGCGGAATAATAATTTGCTGCAAAGCAATTTGGGAAAGATATGCTGACAGACTGAGTATATACTTAGCCTGGGTAAGATTTTGTTCTATTTCTCTTTTTCCAATGAATTTTGCCTGGCTTAGAATTCTTAAAACACCTCCAAATGGATACTGCTTTTGTGGAAATTCAGTGTCTTCAGTGCTGACACTGGACAACAGCAATAACAGAGATTAGGAAGAGTTTATCGTGCTTTGAGGTAGTGGGATGGACCAGATGCCATGCTGAAGGCCCTTCTCTGAAAAGCTGCCTTCCGTATCCATGAGCAAGTCACAGTTCAAACATAATTCTTGTAGACAACACCTTTAAATTCGGTGTCACTCCTGCCACTTAAAGGCTCGAAAATGCCTTTACATATTATGAATACTGATTAGTTCAGCATCATTGCCTCTTTTTTTCTCCTGCTGAGGAAACCTGAGATCACAGGAATTATTCACACCTCAAGAACAGGGGACAGAGTAAGATACTTATAATTAAAACTTTAGGTCAGAGTGTCCAGTTCATGCCGGCACACAAGTATCCATGACACAGAGAACAGTAATCCATACAACAGGCAGGCAAGGCAAAGGAAGGTCTGTTGTGGGTAGATGTGTGACTGTAGCTTTCTCCTACGATGAGTATGTTCTACTCATGATCCAGCTCTGAATCCAAGAAGGCAGAAGAGCCACACAGTAAATCACTGGAATGAATCACAGCAGAGTACTAGGGTTGTTCATACAAAGTAAAAAGACAAATCTGCAGATCAGTTGCACATCAGACAAAAAGGTAAAGAAAAGCAGGACCTATAGGAGGACCACATCAGAAGTTTCTCAGTGCATGCTTAATTTTGAACTCCAAAACAGGTGGATACTTGCCCCCAACAGTAAATATCTTATGGGAGAGAGGAAATGAAGCAGGAACCAATTCAATTAATAAAGCTCAAAACTCAACACCTTACAAGAAGTGATTATTAAAGTTTTGTTTTCTATACTAACAAATAACAGCTCACCATAAATTGAACAGTTCCAAGAAAAGGCTCACTAAGTTGGAATTCAGGCTACTGGATGACAAGCTCTAATATGCTTCCTTTCTAACAAGTTGGTCAAAGAGGTCAATGAAGTAGGGGACTAATCTTGTATGGAATACAGTAATGGTCAGAAGGGATTACCAACTCCATCAGCTGGGGGTACCATACAGAACTTGAGCTTCATGTCAAGCCAAAATCACAATAGCTTACGATGGCAAAATGGCATTAAAATATGATCTTGTTGCTTCTAAGGAACTTAGATTGAAAGAAAGGTGTTGTCTATGTGCTAGAACTGTCACGTGCAATGACAATGTCACTAACCCATTTAATCATGAGAAGCTTACGCTATACTAGCATCACTCACAGAACCATTACCTTCTCAAAGAAATCAGATGGTGCTGTATGTGTCAGTCTCAGAGGCAAAGACATTGGCAGAATCAATTGTTCTCTTACTGGTAGAGCTGATCTTTTGGTCCAGTGCTTGGATTTTAATAACACGTCACATATCATTCACCACAATTAACTGCACAAACTTTCGTATGTCTCCTCTACAGGGATGAAACAGACTCAGATCAGATGGGAATGGATAGTGTGATTGCAGAGGATAGTAATTTCTTAGTTCTTACTTTAGAGCAATGTGACCTCTCTCACAGCAGGAAGTGGACTCTGAGACACCAGCAATAGCCAAACCAAACTAAAGAGTCAATGCTGCACTGCCAGACAAAGACTTTGGAATGCAGACAAACTATGAGACTATTTTTTATAAGTAAAACCTACTTTGAAAAACTCTCTTTCAACAAGCAGTTCCTTGCTGAGTTCCAAGTTGAGCTGTACCCAGTTTGTCTCTGTGCATGTTCCATGTGCTTCTCCTTCCATTTACCGTTACATATCACTGCGTCAACCACTTAAGAAAGAACACGGGAAACTGATAGCAAGAATTATCTAAATAAAATCTTCACATTCTTAAATTTACATTCTCTTTGAATGTAATTTAAAGGTAAAATGAGGAGAGGCCAACCAGCTTTCCCTGGACTGTTATCACATAGTTCAACTCCAGCATTATTAAGGCAGGAAGAGCTGTGAGTTGCCAGGTTTTGTCTGTTTTCTGGAGATTTTGTCTTTGTGAGTGTATAATTTCTCTCAATTGTTTCCTTCAAGGAAAGACAAACACAACGAACAAACGTCTCCATGGCCAGGAAGCAGTGAGAGCTGTTGTCTGTCTCTCAGGTGATCAGATCCAGCAATACCAGGTTTTCACTTCCCAAGCTATCATCTCTCAGCAGTAATAATCATTTGGTTTTGGTTTTTTTGTAGAACAATCTGTAAACAAATGCATCATGCAGTCCTGCTGTTGGGAAGGCTGTTTATTCTTTCTTGTAAGTGAGTCTGAAAGATCTTTCATTCAGTGTTATAAAGTACGTGAGACCACTCCATTGAATGAAAATAAGAGTTTGGACTCAATTTCACCAGACAGCTGGGGAAGGCATGTTTTAGGCAATTTCAATGTTAAATACTGCCTCTTTATTTAATACTGCGGGTTTAAAACTCATAATCAGGCAAAATAAATTAATGCCTAGTTATGTGTATGTGTGGTTACCTCATCCCCAAGTGACTGTATCCTATTCTTTGTCATTCTCATCTACAGCCATGCTCTGAAGTGCTGAAGAAGCCTGCAGGCTCTTCTCTCTGCTGGCTTTTTTACCATTCAGCAGTCTTTTGAACAACCCTCAGTAGAGCTTTGCAGCTTAATGAACTATCTCAGATTTGCAGAAATCCAATCAAATTGATGTTGGAACCTGGTCTGAAGAATAGGATTGGGAGTGAGGAAATCGGAAGTTTTTCCCTTTTTGATCACAGGCAACCCATTTCATGGTATAACATGCCTGGTAACAGAAACTACAAAACACAAAGCTAACTGCATACCTGAGTAGTCTGGGTACCCATGCTAGTTTGGAATGTCTCAGAACTTCTTAGGAGTATTGTAGAACTTGTTTCAGCCATTTTCTTCCCAAGTTTCTCTAGTCCAACATTATTCCTTGAGTATATGTCAATAAATCTATCAACTCTCAACTGATAGTAAGGCTTTTAGGCATAGATCAGTCATTATATTTAGTACAAGCCTAGATGAAGGATGAGAGGAGCTTATACAAACTACTTCACATTCCCTCTTTGTGTCGCAGGGTAGTCCTTCATCCTTTTCTGTTTTTTTTTTTTTTCCTGTGGTAAGTGGCTGACGCAGGCTTTCTCTGGCTCTCTTTATCTATTGAGAAATGTATTATAATTAGAGTTCTTTAAGATTTTAGCATTTCTAGAGGGAATTAGTTCTTTACAGAAGAAGGGTTTTCTCCATTGTGGGATTCATACCATAATTAGACAAAATGATGGGCTAAGTCCCAGTGGAAAAAATGCACTGTAATTGGTGTTCATTTTTGTTACATAAACCCATGGAGATCATGCTGATTCCTCCTACTGCAGCCACTTCTAAAGCATAGTGTTCAATTTAAAACTGATGTATCATTATTATTTAGTACCCACAAGTATCCTCAAGACTTTATCCATCTAAGAAGTCTGATGCGAACCTTCTTCCTCTGAGAAAAATAAAATGCCCCAAAGAAAATTTAAGATCAGTGGCATTTGCATTGCCTACTCTCAGAAGCAATAGATTACAGCCAGGCATGTTTTGCCTCATGTTCCTTGTTCAGGCATCCTTGAACTCAAGTCAGAAAAGAAACACTTGGCATGGCACAAATCATATCTGTATGTCAAAGTAAGACGCACAAAAGAATTTCTCCCAGCGTACACAGAACATAGGCCAAGACAATAGCTGATTACAATCATAGAACAGAGGTACAAACCACCAAAGACAGATCATATTGAGTACAAGCAATATGTGGCCAGACTTTGTGGAAAATAAATTAAAATATTTCAATGGGTTTATTGCATCTAACAAATCATTAATGAGGATGAGCGTTAAGAATTAATCAAATATTTTTAATTAGTTTTTAGATGAAAAATACCAGTCTCACAAATTTTTGCTGTTAGCTTGCTGATTTCAGAAATCCAGGATGCTCACAATTAAGGCAAGCAGTTAAATTCACCTCAACCACAAATGTATTTTTATGGAGGAACAAAACAGTACTCTGTGTATATGCAATTCTTCTAGCTAATTAGCACCTTGGGGTAGGTTGTTCATAAACAGAAAATGGTAAGGGACCTGCAATATATCCCAGCAGTACCTTGTGTAATACCAGTCTCAGAATCGATTAAGATTTCACTTGAATCCTCACCAAGTCACTGCCTCACAAAATAAAAAATAAAATTCCAGGTCCAGAGAAACCAAAGGGAATGTTTTTGCCTATCATGACAGAAATCTAAGGCCCTGGAGGGAAATGGAACACTGTTTGCTTCAGAAGATGTTTCTTTTTGATCTTAGACATGAAGCATTTCTTCAATATCAAAGCTCATTACATTCAGAAAATTTAACTTATATCGCTAGTTATGCCAGAAGTGTCATCGTACCAACTGTGGGTGCTGCCAGGCAATTATATCCCTTTGATAAGGGACAGAAAAGGAAGCTTATTTGCTTCATGGCAAAGGCATTGGGTCAAGTACAACACTGTCTGATAGCAACTTGATGTTATTCTATACAACGGTTGCCCGGCAGCCTGCAAGTGTCTTCAGTCCAATTTCTGATGGCCAACTGCCCACATCTCCACCGAAAGCTCAGAGCCATTACTAGAAGGATTAGAAATGGACCATGCTGTGAAGCATGAAGAATTTTCGCAGCCTTCGTAGTTCCACCTCCCAAGCAAGACAAAGGAAAGCTGACCTGTCTGTATATATGCCAAGTATGTTTCACCTCACTTTTGGATTGATTAAAGACCTCGGTCTACCCTCAGCTGTCAGCCCAATCTCTGATACACTTAAAAATCAGACAAACCAAAACCAAGGCCCTTCACTGGACTGATTTAACCATGAATCACCATTTTAATACAGCACGGTGACAAAAACAGTGCTTTGTAGTGTGCCACTAACAGGAAACATTGGTACACGAAGCCTTACGTAAAGGAACAGTCACATTTAGTATCTGAACATCTCTTAGTTTCATCAG
The DNA here is from genome assembly GCA_035590195.1 of Aviceda cuculoides. NCBI lineage: Eukaryota > Metazoa > Chordata > Aves > Accipitriformes > Accipitridae > Aviceda > Aviceda cuculoides. Next base: position 3,799,487 of record JAVJGG010000039.1, on the reverse strand, counting down.
GGAAAGGGAAAGGCAGTGTTACTGTAGATGGAAGTACAGGTGGCCATGCATAAATATGTTACAGGGTGAAGCAAACAGGACTATCGTGAGTTCAGCAAAGTTTTCTCTAGGGACAAGATAATGTAAAACAGTCTTGTTTTGACATTAGTGCATGCAGCAATAATGACTCTCCCAAATGTATCACTGAGCTCTGTTTTAGACCTAAGTCAGTTAAATTACACCTGGGATGAATCTGGTCCAATATTTCTGAGCGAGTTCTAGCAAGATTATTTATTTTAAACAACTGAATTATGGAATTATGATGCAAGAAATCTTGAGAGCAGATTCACCATTATATGTTGATACCTAAATCAGAGTACATATTTGTAAAGTGCACAGGCGCACACACTCAAAACAGTCTTCCAGTTGTAAACATGACTATATATCTCTCTTGCATGTCTGTCTGCATACATCCTTAGGACATTAAAAAATAAAAGCCACGGTTTTTTATCTTCACATCTTTGTGAAATTCACAACATAATATTAACCTTCTGGTTTGCCTCTGCATAAAATATTTCTAGCATTTCTGGTGGTAAAAAGAAGGCCATAAACAGGAAATGCGTGCAAACAAAGATATTTCTGGTTTTGATTCTTCTCAGTATGATTCACTGCTATATAAACATGCAAACAAAAAAAAATGGTGGCCCAGACAGAGCTGTTAAAGAATCTCCAAGTTGAGCTCAGTGGTTTTGGCAAGCATCTAGTAGCTACTTTGATCCCTAATGTCTAATGGAAACTAGACTGCCTGTAAATAAGCTGACTACCACCTTATTAGTACAAGCAAAAAGGAGAGATAAATGAATCACGACTCTGTCGCTGCTATTAGCACCCCCACTGCTGTTGCAAAGGCTCGTGAATGATGCAGAGGGTACAGTTCCTCTGAACCAGACTTGGTGGAAACAGGCAGGCTCGGTACATGAAACATCATTAGATCTTTCAGGCCTTGCACAAATCCGTGTTGGCTTTCTGTTCATCGGCTGGGAAGTGAATCTCATATGCTTTCACTATTTCACTTTGGTTTTGAGAGCTAGCTTGAGAAGAAAAAAAAGGCATTGCCAATGTAAAGATGCTAATATTATGCTGAAAAGACCGAGCAAAAAGGAGCCTGCATGCTCGATGCCTTTTGATTCCCTCAATGCAGTGTATGTGGGCAGCCATCTACTGGTATGAATGCCATTGATCATATCTGCCCAACACCGTGCTCTTCTGTTTCCTTTTCAGGCAGAATTAGAGTAGCTATTCATTAATTGTATGGTATATTCAGCTATCCTACATACTTCCAAAATCCGTTTACTTAATCAGTGGATTGACTTAGGTGTCCCTGAAGACTTCTGAAGAGCAATTCAAAATGCCTACATAAACTACTGCTGCTGAGAGCCAGCTGTTGGAAAACAACAGGCAAATGGACAGAGGTGAGTTTTAGATTGGGTTCATAGGTCACCTCCTTACCTATTTTTATGTTGCATAGCAAAGAGAGATATTTGTGTGTACTTGTGTAGTTGGGACTGGCTGGGAAAAGGGAGGAACTCTGCTCACTTGGAGCTCCTTCCTAAAGATCTAAACCTGTTAGTTTACTTGAGCATAAGATTCTAATTTCCTTCAAAAATGCACATCAAAAAGAATAATTGAAACATGAAGTCTATCTCAGTGCTTGTAAAAATGCATGCAAGGCACCTCAGGATTTGATTACATGTGCACCACCACAAGCTGCCTTAAGAGAACAAAGCTCAATTGATTTCAAGGAGCCTGATTTGCCTGGATGAAAATGAATTTTTAATAGATTTGGTTGTCAGAGGGATTATGTAGGAATATGAAATGGCAGGGCATTCACTCAGTGGATTGCTGCAGAGGTGTTTGCTGGTGGCTAGGAGGCAGGAATAGTGGTGTGTGTTTTCCACAGAGAGCAAGGAGTAGTGCTGGGCTGTCACAGGCGGAGGTTCTCTGGGGAGCTGAAGGGACCAGTTGCCAGGAGACATCACCATATTGAGCCTTCACAGCCAGGATAACATTCCTTGTGACAGACCTCAGACTCCCTCCTATGTCTGCATACTGGCCTGTTTTGCAACCATTCTTCAAATTATTTCCTTTACAGTCTCCCAAATATCCCCAACACTTACTGGAAATTACCAGCTTTAAGAAATTTGACTTGATATGAAGCCCATTTTCCGGTTCTTTAATGCAAGCATTTTACCCTTGACAGAAACCTAGCAGAGGCACCAAGCATCAGCAAAGCTCCAGTTCAACAGCTGGTACAAATCAGTTGAGCCACACTACTTGTAACAAGGATTGAAACACAGCATGTGCTACATTCCAGTGTAGAGGTGACCTCTTGCTTCATGGGCAGGGCAAAGACCAGCAGCACTTTCATAAATGAGTAAGCTCTGAGCTTCCAGAAGTCAGGTCGCAAAGAATCATGACATTGTTTAAATATAAAGCAAAACAGGAGTAATAAAAATATAGTTATAGATATATATTATTTATGTGTTAGTCTTTAGGGCCTTAACATTCAGTGAGTTGTTTTCTTGGTCTCTTCAGAAGCATAAGGCCTTAGAAATCACAATTACATAATTCCAGAACCTGGGGCTTCAAGGCACACCATCAAATACTGCAAAATTCAGAAAAATCCAGGAGAGTTGTCAGATCATGGACACTCATTCTAGCTAAGCCACAGCCTCCCCTTTCACTTCAAATGTGAAATATTTAGTCAGCGGACACTTCCTCTGTGCTGCTTCAGCGCCTGTCTTCTGCTAGTCAGCCCTGAGAAAGAGGTGATCGAACATCCCCTGCACTGCCTCCAGTCAGTCTGAGCCTTTTCCTATCTGTAGGCTATCCGACAATCCCCGCTGCCAAATAACAGGCCCACAAAGAGACAATTCAAAGGATGTAGAAGTGTTGTGAAGAAATATTTCAAAGTAGACTATTTAAATTTGCCTGACAAATGTTCCTCTGTTATTTTCCCAGAACAAGCATCTCTGAATCATGGTAATATGAAGGAATCATTACCCAAAATATTCTCCATCTAATATTCACAGTTCCCTATGGTAACAGAAATATCATAGGTACAGCACTACATCTAAATGAGAGAGGAAAAGGAAGTGAACATTTTTCAGTTCAAATTTATATAAAGCCAACTGGAAATAGAAATAAGACTATCTTTACTCATTTTGCACATTCATAAACATATAAAAAGTATGGAAACACAATGCAAATTTAGTACGGAGAAGTCTAATTGCTCTCTTGTGCCTCATGTCATCCACTGCATCATTATATCACGAGCTGAATGGAGAATCAATCTGCACAAAATACAAGGTAAAGGAAAGACAGGGGTGCATTTTTAACTAGCTAGTCATTGGCTTTTTTTTTCCTTCAAAGAAAACCAGACTGTGTAGGCTTACAGGTTTACCTGCCTTTCTGTTGGTATATATTTTTAAATGATTTGTTGTGATTCATTATTTGATACATTGTCTGCATCCCACGCATTTCAGGGGTTGTCAGTTTTATTGCAACAGTTGTTAGTCTTTAGACTTCAAGAGCAAACTGAGGGCAGTATACAGTTTTCAGAAACCAAGATGTGAACTGACTAGTTTATTTTCTTGCACTTTCTCACTCTTGAATAATATAATTATGGAACTTTCAGGGCAAACTGTGGCAAGCTGAGCTGAATACAAAGCGACAGTGCTCAAAACTGAGCCATCCAGAAACACTTCAAATAAAGACTAAGGAGAAGAGAGGAGGAATACATCATTTCTCACATAACAAAAACCAGCTTGCACTCATGCCATCTTCAGTTTCTTGCCCAGATGTTGTCATGGGAAGAAAATATCAGAATATAAATTATACCACATAAAGCACAGATAGGAGCAAGCTCTCAGAAGAATGTATCTTCCCTTTTAGCCCTTTCCTAGTCTCTCTCTGGGGTCTTGGACTACATTATATCAGATTGAGCCCATATTTCTTGAATGTCCCTGATAATATCCCACACACATATCTTGGAGAGAAACAATTGGCATTGCAAAGAGAGACTCTCCGGCCCAAGCAGCGACAGGTTCACACAAGGTTTGCCCCAAAGGCAACGGGTACTCAACTGCCTGAGCCACATGGCTCAGGGAACGTGATCACAGCTACTAACGGCAATGAAGGGGTAGACATAGCTGCAATTCCCCAGCATCTGAGCCAATCTAAATCCAAGGTGCCACAATTCTGCCTCCTTCCTTGTGCTAGGAGTGGTGCTCGTGCAACTTGGGGAACAGATCTAACTGCAAACAAATCACTTTCCTGTCAGATTAGTTCTCTGAATTGGATCACTGTGTGGTTGTATGATCATCTCTAGAAATGCAGAACAGAGGTAGCAATGAATGGCCAGAAATAAGGCATAGCACCAAGTCTGGATTATATGATCTTTAACTGCTTTAAAACTGCAAGGGATCAGCTCCAAGTATCTCATTCTGCGAATGATCTGTAGTTCTCACGGACCAGAGCACAAGTGCTCATGGACAGAATTCTACTTATGTCCTACACAACTTCTAATTAAAATAGCAGGTACAAATTAGCATGAGATTGAATCCTATAATGGATGGCCTTCCTTTTTAGTTTAAAATCACCGTAACAAGCCTAATTCAATGTGCTAGCAGAATGGATTCTCCAGTGAAAACTCAGATGCAAATTTAAGTCACTGCAATGTTACTTGTGAATATTTTTTTCTTCTAGTCCCCGTACAGCATGATGCTGGGAGTACAAGCTGCAGAGGACACTGACTTTCAGTGACACATGGAAAATACCAAGCTGGAATCACACAGACTTACTCCATATCACAGAAATCATTCCAGTGATTTCTGAATTGTCTTCATTCTAGAAAGCAAATGAGCAAAACAGGGGCCTGTAGAAATGAAATTCAGCATTCATACAATAAAAAGCAAAAGAATCAAATGTAAAACCTGATGTGCCACAATCCTGAACATACTGTATTTTAAGAATAGCTGTTTTAACCCTTATTTCAAACAAAACTGTATATATATATATCATCTTCCACAAGCAGTATTAAAAGAGATTCAGTGTAAGAAGGACTCCCTGTTGACAGATGCTCACTCGCTCCTGGACATTTTTGATTACGAAAACTAAAAGATTCCATTTAACACACTAGTAACATTAGGTCTGGTTTTGCAAACTGCTGAGTATGCTCAGCTGTCCTTGAAACTTGAAGTACTGTGCTCTGTCCTGGTTTCAGCTGGGATAGAGTTAATTGTCTTCCTTATAGCTGGTACAGTGCTGTGTTTTGAGTTCAGTATGGAAGAATGTTGATAACACCCTGATGTTTTCAGTTGTTGCTCA
>JAVJGG010000039.1:3694737-3777447 GCA_035590195.1 Aviceda cuculoides | reverse complement strand
AGTCCTTGATTTTAGACTAAACACTACTGAGCAACAACTGAAAACATCAGGGTGTTATCAACATTCTTGCATACTGAGCTCAAAACACAGCACTGTACCAGCTACTAGGAAGACAATTAACTCTATCCCAGCTGAAACCAGGACAGAGGCCTGTGACACTTGTTTCTTCACAGCTGAAATGTGAAGGATACTGGTTAACCCAGCATATACTTGTAGGTATTACACCTTCTTGCTAGTAGCTGGTTTCTTGGCTTCATTTCAGTACAAAATAAACTGCTTCTGACACTGTATAATGGTGCTAAGATTGCTAAAATCTGACCTCTGCTAACTTACTGACTATAGTATAGGAAATAGGAGGAGTCGAAGCAGAGTACAGAACTCTGTTACCATTCTGTTGTATTGGAAATCATATTCAAGTTTGAGAGTTTTTTGTTGCAGCATGTGTGCAAGGACTTTTGCTTTTTAAAGCACAGTTTTGGCTTCAGAATTGTATAATAATGGAGATCTCAAATTTAGCATTGAGATCTCTCAAATGAGATGAGTTTTCTTTTGCTTCCCAGCTCTTCTGGGCTTGAACATTCTGGAGAGATTTCATGGTCTTCATGGCTTGGGATAGGTTGTTGCATAGGTTGCTACGGCTATGTAAGCCATAGGCATACACTATGGCTGATCTGTAAAGCAAGAAGTTACCAAGAAAGATAAGTTTTGAAGTGGTGTTTGATGTCTGACCTGAAGTGCTTTGCATACTGAAGGACTCCAGCATTTTACAACTGCATTAAGTAGTAATGAGGGTCATTAAAATTCTTGGAACAGAGTATAGTAACTAATTAGCTATGTAGAGTACTGATGTGCAGAGAATCCAGGCAAGAAATTGAGAAAAACATACTGAAATCTTGCAGCAAGGAGACTTCAGGCGATGTTAGTTTTTCCTGGATGACATCTCACATTTGCCAAGTTCTACCAGTACTCTGGCAAGACAAAAGACGTCCAACACTTTCAATACCAGAATTGGTATTAAATGCAGGATTAACTCAATACCATCACAAAAGACATTGTAATATTGAAGTAGTAGTGCTACTTACTGCACTATCTGCATATTTTTGGTCTCCTGTGGCTTAGGCTGGTTATGGTCTGTTGTAAGAACATCTACAGTTAGTTCAACATTACTGTGGGGAAAGTTCAGATATGCATAAGAAATATTTGACTCAGTTGTCCTAGAATTTGTAGTTGGATGCTGTCATGAAGTACTTATAGGATACATGAAGAAAGAACAGTGGTTTAAAGGCTTTTTCCTTTTTATTTATTTATTCATTTATTTTTAGAGCTTCAAAAAACTGACTACATGGTGTTTGCTGGGAGACAGTACTATTTAGGAGACAAGTGTCAGGTTAGTACTCAAAGGAGATTCAGTTATGATAAACTATTACAACTGCATTAAACGGAGTATGGTAAGCCATAAAATCATGTGACTTCACAGAATTTTCCAAGGTTTTTCTCATTCTTTTCCTCGTAGCTATTAATCTGACTTTCTTTTTAATTTCTAAAATCTTCCTTTAAACGTTGGGTAGTATGAAGGAAAAGCTGCTTGGAAATTGATTGCAAACCAGTGATATATGTTCTGTGAGTGTGGAAGTTCTAGACCGAGAGCTCAAAATGCAGAGGGTGTGCATTTGAGGTAGTTGTCTATTAGATTTTCACTGGGGGTCAGCAACAAGTCTGGACAATCTTTTGCTTCTCAACAGTAATGTAGCAAATATTTTCATAAAACAGAAAAGGAAGAGCTAAAAAGGGAGGAGAAGCATGATCTGGCCAGGAGATGCTGAAAGGAAGGTCAGCTTTCTTTGTATTCCAATGTTGTATGTAGTGACAGCTTACTTTTTATCACTGTTTGAGGTAGTGCTGATGATTTGCGCAGTGACTTGTTTCTAGCTGAGCAGAGCTTTCCGTTCCAATTCCCTGTTTTATCTTCCATTCTCCTTAAGTTCTTAAACAGTGGTCTTCCTTGGTACTTATCGGCTTGGAACAGTGTATAAAAATAAGTTAGAAAGCAGGTACCTTCTTAACTCAATCACTCACAAGAATGATTTTTTTTTTTTTAAATTATTATTATTTTCCTTCCTCCCCGAAATTAGTACAATGCTCTTTATTTTTAAGAAGTATTTGAGACTCTCGGTCAACTCAGTAACATGGGATCAGCTAGGAGTGGCCTTTGCTAGTAGTGGTTTGTAGACAGTATTCTGAATCCCCTGATACAGTTGGGGTTTTTTAGATTTTTGCCTTGTTCTCTCTCCAGGTACGTCTGGAGCCTGGAGGTAAGTATTACAATGCTCATATCCAGGAAGTTGGACAGGATGGCAACACGTTGACTGTATTCGTTGAGGAGCTGGCAGAAAAGTAAGCAGTCTGGTGACAACTTGATGTTTGAACTCTTTCTGGTTGAGTTTGTATATTCACAGATGCTTAAAATAGGATTGTTGAGATACTTTGAAAAGAAAAGAGAACCTAGGCTTTTAAATACAAAGTGAGGCTTTGCTTCCTTGATGGCTGTCACTCTTCAAATAGAATGTTGCAGGAAGTTTTTTTCTCTTTGATTTCTAATGACCAAAATCATTATTGTAATGCTTTCTCTGAAATCTTTCTGCTCTTTCTTTTCTGGAACGTGAAAGTGATCTTTGCAGTTTGGGCTTAATTCATGGATAGCAAATTACGCTCTGCTGTTGGTTTCTCTGGAGTTTTTATGTTGTACCCAAACAACTAAATAATTGGCACTTCTGGTGAGTCTAATGACTTTCTCCACCTTGCTGTTCAAAGCATTCACCCTTCTCTAAACCTAGAATTCAGCTTGATGACATACTGTAAAAATGCTGTGTTGTCAAATGCTTTCAGGTGTACCTCTGAAGGCATACAAATGCAGGGAAGAAAGACTTGATCCAGGAAGTCAATAGTGTTGAGACTAAATCCTAGCTTGCTTTTTTAATAAACAAGTAACAGTAATGTGCACTTGGTGTCAGAGAAACAGATTTTTTTAAATTTTTTTTTTTTTAATTTCCACAAGGTCGTTACACTCTTAAGTTTGGTGGTTTTTTTTACTTTCTTCTGCCTTGGTGTTGCTTCAGCTTATGTTGTTGTGCAGTTATGCACAGTGTATCCTTGTGGCACTGCTAATGTCAACGTTCTCTATGTAGGCATACAGTTCCTTTGGCAAACTTAAAACCAGTGACACAAGTGGCACCTGTCCTTGCTTGGAATATGGTTCCCAGCCGAAAAGGAGGAACCTATCAGAAAATAACAGGTGGATACTTCTCAGGAATAGGTTTGTACAAGGTTTCCACAAATATTCCTTCCCCTGGGGCCAGGGGACTGTGGGGGAGACGCTCATGACAGTTTTAACAGTAGCAGTCTTTGGATATTGGAAGTGACTTAATTCAGCCTGTGGTATAAAACCTGGTTACTGCAGGGTTTTAATGTAAAGTGATCCTTCAGACGAAGGGATGCATTTGCCTTTGCAAAAGAGCAAATCCATTGAAAATACATAGCAAAGTTGGTATTGCTCAAAATTACCAAGAAGAAATTGGGCATTTGAGAACCATGTATAACAACTGGGTCTGTGAACCAAAAAGCTTGTCTGATTTGGCCTTAGCAGAGATGCATGGACGAACTAGGACTTCCCCAGGCAATTAAATATGGATTGTATTTGTTTAATTTGGAGAAGTGTTTTTAATAAATAAATGCAGCCTTCATAATGAGATTTTAACACTGAATGTGCTGGTTTGATTAGCTGAAGTTGGGAAGGTATTCACATGTGAGATGCTTGTATTCTGCTCATAATTTAGAATGCCTGCTTGAGCCTTCAAAATAAGGGTATGAAGTTTATGTACTTAAAATGCAGTTTTTCTGGGATAGGCCATTGGCTCTTTCTTTTCCGTCCAAATACTGACTCTTCTCAAGTGATAATGAGAACATAGCTCTGGAGTCAGCCGTTGAAGGTGTAAATCATATCTTTTCTGTCCTCAATTGAAACTGCAGAAATGGATATGAAAACTCGGAAGAGAATCCTTAAGAAAGTTCGTGGAAAGGAAGTCTTTATGACTGTGGCTTATAGCAGGGGTCAGCCAGTTCTTCCACCCCGGCTACAGCACAGTGGTCCTTCAGGGCGCTCTCCTCCAGTCCACTGCTCACAGGGTGGTGGAAACATGGCACCTTATGAACCCTATCATCCTCAGAACCCTTCTCAGAGACATAACCGTGGATTTGGGATGCCAAGGTACGAAGCCTTGAAAACCTGTATGACATCACCACTTGTTTTCTATTCATTCTTGCTGCAGACTAGTTAGGAGAGAGTTTGTGCTATTTAATAGGTAAAACTACAAATGAGTTCCACCTGAGAGGCACTTCCTGGTAATTGCACCTTTTACCCTTTAAACTTAGGGGATCTGCCCGATTTATAAACAGGCACAACATGGTTGGCCCTCAAATAGCATTCTGCCCCAGTCCAGGAAAGAGATGCTATCAGAGCTATGACAGTTTCTCCTGCAGGTCCTGGTAAGTGAATATAAACCTCTTTACAAAACATTGCTCTAAAAGAATTGGGGTGGATGGTGGTGTGTGGAGGGCTGAGTTGGCTGTTAATGGCACAATATGAAACAATGGGTTTATTGTGTCTCTCCAAAAAGAACAGAGTTAAAAATGAGCAATGAAACCAAGGTGAAACTCCAGATAATGGTGATTCTTAACCTCCTTTCTTGTTTTTAAAGCTCATACAGCCGTAGCCGCCGTCAGATGCAGTGTGTGAATAAGGAATGTCAGTATGGGTTTGTACCAGGGAATGGAGAGGAGCCTCAAGGACCAGAAGAAACTATAACTTTCTATGAAATTGAAGGAGAGCAGGACACTGCTTTTCCTACTTTACCAGTAAGTTATGAACAACAAATATGTTAAAACCTCTTAAGGAGGGGGGAGAAGTGTACAAATGTGCAGCACTACTTTACCTAAATATATAGCAGCTTTTTTTTTTTTTTTTTTCTTGGAATAAGCTTTAGCAGTGAATGTGTTTTTGAAATGGAAAGGCTGAAATCAGTCTAGATCCTGCAAAACTTGCTTAAAACCTCAAGTTTTCTAAATGTTCCCCTTCTTCCTCCCCTCACCAGCAGCACTTGTTTTCTCTTTAGTATATTTTCATAAAAGTAGGGCCATGTTTCTCCTTTCTATAGCTGTTTGAAAACAAAACAAAAAATCCCGTCCTACTGTGGGTGTCTGTCTAGCTCTAAATATTGTGGGAGAAAGGTTTTCACTTGTTTGCCACACTGTAATTTATCACTCATGCAACTAGATTCGGAAACTGTATAGTGATAGTCTGGATTGTTCCTATGAATTTATACTTGTGATGTTTTGGGCTAGCTTGTTGTTCCTGAAACAATTTCTTCTGCTTCAGAAATAAGTAAATTCCAAATCTAGACTTCTTTAAATGGTCTTTCTTAAACTTTAAAATAAATCTTTTATTTGTAGTTTAAGTCTAGTACAAAGCTGGATATGCGACAAAATAATCAATTGATATTTAGGTATCTGAATAGGAAAGCTGATCTTTTTTTAAAAAAACCCTGGTAGATTTGATTTTTTTTTTTTTTTTTTTTTTTTACTGTGTCGAAGCAGTGAACTTAACAAGTGCTAGGCTTGTATTTAAATGAGAGTGAGGGAATCTGCTCAGGGCTGTTTCAGCAGCAGCCATTTTTTAATTCATCCTCGTGTGCTAAATCTGTAATCTTTGCTCCAGTTTTCTTCCAAGAGTGTCAAGGAATAAGGACAGATTATCCTACAATTTTTTTTTCTGACATGAAATCAATATAGCTTACTAGCTTTTCCTCCCCATTGCTAGACTATATACCTGCAGCTCCTAATGAATAGTTTTTCATGTTCTTTCAGTGACTTTGTTATTGTCAATGCCAAAGCCTTTTCTCTGTCTCTTCCTTGTCTTGTTTAGTAAAGGAATATAACATTTCCTGGGGAAAGATGCATCTCGCAGAAAACTCTGCCATTCTACTAGAGGCCTGGTGGGAGAATCTTCTGACTTACCACCTCTGCTTCAACCTTGGAAATCTTACAAGCCTCTCTGAGCACTTTATCGATCTCATAGTCACCATGTCTTCTGAGGAGAATTTTGAGTGTCACCTTAGCCATCACAAAAGAGTGAATCAACTTCTTTTACTCGAGCATCTCAATCCTATATTCCTGCTTCAGAGAACTCTGTTTTTTAAATTGTGGTGCAGCTAAGGACTGACTTCAAAGCAAAGACAAAGGGCATGTGAAGTGTTAAAGGAGTCCTGTGGGAAACCTTGATGGGTGCTGCTCTCTGAAAGAGTCAGGCTTGCATGCGTAGGTCAGGTTAGTGCAGACAGTGGTGTCTATGCCAGCAGCCACCCATGGCTTTCACTAGTTGTGACCTAAAGATAATCCTTTTCCATGATAATTAGAGTATTTGGATGAACTGATCTGCTGTTGGTGTGGTGGGAATGCTCCAGGATGAGGAATGCAGGAGTATACGTTGGGGCTAGCAGTCTTGGCTGTTGTCTGGGGTCTGCTCCCTCCTTTTCAGCTGGCTTTGAGCTGGAGATAAAGCTGGCTAAGTTCTGGGAGGGAGCAACTTGGCTGTATGGCATAGGACAGTGGTAGGTCTTCAAAAATCAATTACCTGAACTATGCTAGGTGGAACAAAAGGTAAAGGAAAGAAATGTGTCCACAACTGTTGTGCTGCAATCAAGGTGCGTAGGAACGGACACACAAATGGTAATTGTAGTAAGTTTTGGTTGCAGCAAGCTTGGTCTGCTAGCCTGCTTCTACTCTGTGTGTGTGTAGAGCATGCAAAGGCTTTAAACTATTTCTAAGTGCATGCTTCTGACTTTGCTTTTTAGAGCCAGAGTAGCCCTGCTCCCATTGTCCATGGTCCAGCAGGATTTTGGATAGCAAGGAGAGGCGCAAACTCTGTTCCACCTAACAAGCAGACCCTGAATTCCTCAGAGGAGGAAGAAGAAACAAGTGAAAATGGTGAGTTCTTAAAGGATTAGTGGGTAAAGAGAAGAGAGAGGTTTAGAAGATTTTCAGTGTGCTATTGATTGTCAAAGCAGGTTCCTTGTATCTCCTAAATATCTGTTTATTGTGAGCTTTGAACATGCCCGTGAGCACATTATTTTTCTTTGCTGTCTGATAGAAATGTGTCACTTCTGTTTAAGCTCTCTACGCCATCACCCTTGCGATTGTGTAGGTCTGTAGCTAGCCAAGTTGCTGATTAAAAATGCGTGGTATAAATTTGGTACTGGCAACCTTGACCCTTGGTGGGATAATGAAATGAGCATATTTTGAGTGTTTCTCTACCTTCTCTGCACAAAACAATATGATACTGAAAGCAGCTTATTAATGGATGCACTGAAATGTAATTGTGGTAACTTCAGCTTTAAACTTTCCCCCCTGCCCCGAATCAAAGGTTCCTGTTCTCTCCCTTGTAGGGAAATTTCATGAAGAATATATCTATGCACCTCCAGGTAAGTAAAACTTTAGTCTTTAGTGGTAGAACACTTGGTGAATGTAATGCTGTCATTATGACCTTTTTGTAAGTTTCTGAAGGATGCGATTTATGGCTATTCTTTTTCAAATCATTTTGCCTATGCCCTCTAGATACCGACTGTCAAACTGCAACAGTGTTTAGTTCAGCAGAACCTACAGCAAACTTGGTAAGCTTCAGTCGCTGTCTGTTCAGATTAGGAATCCGTGAAGTGTGTGGCATTCTTCGTAGAAACTGTCTTTGGATGCAGGCTTAACACAGTAGGTCAGAGACTTCTTTTGGAAGAAAGGAATGATGGTTTCATTTATATATTCACCCCCCTTTTCCTCCTTAAATGGTGAGGCTTTTGTCTGAGTCTACAAGTACAGTCTGAAATTGTACTAGATACGTAAATGATTGTCCACCTTCCCCTGTGCAAAGAGAAAGCATGTACTTGAGTGCTGTTTACTTTTCTGCTCCAGACAGCACTTGCTTTCATCATGCTACCCTTCAAGTCCTATTCCAGTTAGTGTCATTTCTCCACTGTAGGACTGGAGAGATCTCACTTCTGATTTTATTTTTTTTTTAAACTGAAACTAAATCTTGTAGTCACCTGCTGGTCTACAGTGGAGCTGAAAGCCAGCCTTGTGCATGTCAGAATAAAACTGCTTTTATTGAGTTACAAAAGGTCCTCTGTGTGTGTGTGTGTGTATAGTCCATAAATAAATTTAAAAAAATTTAGGGGTGTGGTGTGTGTGTGCCTTGTGACTTCTTTGCTTCTTAAATGGAATTTGCTTTGGAATTCCTTCAGGAGGAAGGGCCGGTCTCTGTGTCACCTCGAGATGGAGTGGCTTCCTACAGCTGTCCCCAGAAGGTAGTATCTAGTACTTTATTGTGGTAGCCCTTTGGAGAGGTGACCACTCTGCTTGGTTAGTGCCAGTTTGTGGGGTCCCTCTATCTGCCTCTTACAGCATCTTGTAGCAAAGAATACAGCTCCCTATAAATATAAGCAAAACAGGAGGGTAAGAATGTGCCTTGCAGGTGTCTGCAACTCTAAACTGGTATTTTCAAGCCAATTTTTAGATAACTGGTATAGCTAGTTACCTTTACAGCTGGGACTTCCAAAATGCATTTACGTGACGTGAGAAGTTTTGAACTGTGTGATATTTCCATAGTCTTTGTGACAGCCAGTTGTAGAGGCAACCTGCTGAATACTCTGACTGTTTTCCAGGTGATGGTGAGTTCTACAGCAATCTCAACCTCAACAGGTGTTTATGCTGCTCCAGCTACAGGCTTCTCCTCAAACTCTGCTGCCTCCACTCCAGCCAGTGTCACAACAGGAGTTCCCCCACAAACAGCAGTTCAGCCAGTCATAGTATCTCCTCTTTCTATAGGGAGGCCAGGTAGAGTGTACATACTACGGCTGTCGACTTGGATGTCTTACGTTTTCGGTTACATCTTTCCCTCCACCGCTGTCCTTCCCCCACCTATCCAAGACAAATGTTAAAAGGCTTTGGGAAAAAAAAAAAAAATCACTTGCTTTGGCTGAAAATTACTTAATAGTTGTAAGTTCACTGCTGACTTCTTGCTTTTGTGTTTTGGAGGGGACAGTTGCCCCTGAGTTTGCATGGGAATTGAAGGTCTCTGCTTTGGGTTCCCCCCCTTGCCACCTTTAGCCATCAATACCAACTGTTTTGCTAGGAAGTTTGTTTTCAGAAGGCAGGAGTTCATGGCAGCTCCCTTCTCCCCCTGTTTCCTACACTTAACTTTCCTCTTGAGTTGAGATATTGGTCCTGAGGCTTTCCTATCCTTTCCAAAAGCATCATTGGCTGGGATGGTTCAGGATCCACACAACTGTCCAATCCAATTTTGTGGCCCTTAGCGCCTAATTTGTGGTTTGTCATGTGGTGCACTTGTCACCTGAAATCCTGTATCTACATTGTTCTTGTGAAATGTCTGTTAAGGAAAAAATTATTTTTCCCTTAGAAAGAGGACTTTTCATATCTTCTGTAACTCTTCATTTAGCATCCAAAAAACACTCCACCTTCAATTCTGCTCAACTCCATCTCCCTTTTTCTTCTCCATTTTTTTCCTTGGCTTGTTTCTTTCCGCTTTGCATGAGAGTTTAGTCAGCACAGTTTCTAAGCTGTCTACTTGCTGATGCCATTACAAATAACCTGCTGGCATGTTAGAGGTGTGGGCCACCTAATGAATATTTGACAGTAGTCTATCCAAAATATTTTTGTCCTGACATGTCTTGAACCTTCCCCTATTTTTGCGGGCTTATTGTCATGCTTTTGATGACTTAAAGTGATTAGTCTGTCCTCTGTTGTTCCAAGACAGACAGTTATGTAAGGGAAGTCTGGCCTGCCTTCCAGTATGGAGAAATGATTGAAAGACACTTATTCTTAACTGGACTTTGAAGCTTGCAGATAGCCACACGGTTAAGGCTTGTGAGACTGGAACCTTTCCATCTGGTTTTAAAATTTCTTCTGGACTTCTTTTAAAGTGATTACTAAAGAGAACTTTGTTAAAGCTTCTATTTAGGGGCACTGAGATGACAAAGTAGTACATGGTTAATTGTGTGACTTTAGCATCTTGCTTGTTTGACATGCCATTGCAAATTTGACTTGACTTTTGTTTCCTTCTAATTGTTGCAGTTTCTTCGATGCCATTCCCAGTTTATTCAGCTCCTCTTCCTCCAGTCAGTGAGGTGGGAGAGGCTGGTGCCATTCTTCCCCCTTACTCTTGTGATCCCAGTGGCAGTGATCTACCTCGAGGTAATGACAGTATTTTATGCTTTTACTACTGCTGCTCTTCAGCACACTTCTGACTTGTGTTCTCCATGGAAACTTAACAGAATACCTCTAGTGAGAAGAAATGGCTCTTTGCAGCTCACAGGGAGTGAGAAATAATCTTATGCATGCTTGTGCTAAAAATGTTTTGATTCCCAGTTCTGAATAGCAAGTTCATATCGGACTCAAATATGTGATGACTGCAGCTTTAGACAGCATCCTAAAGAAAGGAATACCAAGGGGGAGGGTGCTTGGCCTATATCGTACTGACTCTTGGTGGAGTAATTATTTTTCTGGTAACTGATTTAAAAAAAAAAAAAACAAAACCCTGTGTATTTATACAGTCACGCTGTTGCACAGTTCGGTGGGATATTGTGGTGTTTTCCTGTAGGGCTCCAAGATCTCATTCCGTGGCATCAAAAAGCAGGGATACAGTGTCTTGTTCCTTGGGTGCCTAGCCTTTTTGTATACAGTCATCAATTATGACAGTGTTTGTGGTATGTTTCAGCTATTAAGCAACGAGCCTGCAAAGACTGACATAGTACCTACCAGCAAAGCAGCTCAGAAACAGCTTTCAGCTTTGTCAGCTGAATGTGGACTTCATTTTGAAAGTGGTAATCATCTGTCAGCTTGCTCTTACAACTTAAGAACATCAGCATACCATGCAAGGTTGCCTCAGACCACCAAGCTTGGTAGGCGGTGCAGCAGGCATATACATATTTGATTTCTCTTTTTTTGTTATTAATTTATCCCCTCATTCTGCCATGTTTATGGCTGACAAGGCATAAACAGAGCCTGTACACAGAGTTGTTTTTTTGGTTTTTTTGGTTTTTTGTTTTTTTTTTTTAAAATGACCCAAAGATCAAGCTGTCTGCTGTCCTTATTGGAAGTTAAGTGCCTCTCAGCTACAGGAATAACAGTACTGCTTGCTATTACGCTATGTAACTTGTTTTTCTCTAGGTGGGGAATGCTATGAGGCCCAAGCATGCCACTGTTGCATCACTGCACACATCTCGAGAGGCAGATAAAACTGTTGTGTGCCACAGTGTCTTGTCTTAGCTGATAAGGATTGTTGGTTGTGTGTTGGTTGTGTCCCTCCTCTGGCAGGGAGCATGGGGGGAAGCTATTTTTGTCAGTGCGGCCAAGCTAGAGGTAAGCTGTAGCCTACTCTGAAGAACAGCAGTGCAAAACTGGCTGGCTGTTGACATTTTTGCTGTTGAAGTAATGGGTATATCTCTGCACATTGGTTGAAATACATAAACTTTTAAAATATCCCCCCCTCATACACTGCGTATGTTGAAAGTCTGTGCATCATAGCTGGCTTATTCTAACAGCCATCTATAGATACAGCAGATGACATGGTTATGTCAGACTTAACTACTTTTAGTTCAAGTTCCTGAATCTCCCATGTTCGCTGTTGGTGTAGAGAGTAGCTTTTCATTCAGGGGTGAGTGAGGGAATGAACTGGCTGCATATGTGTAGGGTGTGTGAAATCCAAGTGTTCCTTTTTACACTCTTTTGAAAAGTGTAGTTTCGCTATAACTGCCCGACTTGCTTTCCTCCCCACCTCCTCCTGCCCCCAAAACCCCCATCTCTGTAACTGACTGCATTTCAGGTATATGGCCATTGTAGCTTTTATTGCATCAGACTGTAAAGCTTTTGGCTTTTATTCCAAAATCTATTACTTGAAGATGGAGCATAAAGTATTTTAGTAATGCAAAATGTTTTCATGCTTCATTTGACGTATTGGTGTCTTAAAGTAGCTCTGTTGTCCCTGTGCGGGCCTTTCCTCAATGTACTAATCCTCGAGGGCTAATTTCTTGTGAGATAAAGAGCTGCTCTTGGTATCTACAGTTCAGGTAGCTACCTCTGGTAGGTTGCAGAAGAGCTTTGGGCTGAAATGCTATGGAGTCTTTCAGCTGCATTTACCATGTAACATGCTTGTCTTGTCAGAAGCTGATCTGGAGAAAGGCAGGTTCCAAACCACTGTGGCATGGCTGCTCAAAGGCCTGCTGCTTTCACAGGTACTGTGACCACTGCTAATGTGGTCTGTAGTAACTCTGCTTTCTTGCAGGTACTCTCAATTCCTGGTTCTGTTAATCTTGAATAGTCCATTTACACTTCCCTGCTGCATTAGTATCACTCTAGATGATACTATGCACACATCAGTGTTAATGGTTTTCAGCTTTAGTTGAATGTCCTTAACTGAGGCTCTCAGCACTTGGGAGGATTGGGTGTTAAGTGTACTGACAAGAATCTGGAGTGGATGTGGATTAATAACCTCTTCAGACCCTTCCTGTAGCTCTTCAGCTGAGTCACTCCACATAATACTGGCCATGTCCTTCTTGGCATAGACTCTAGAAATTTTGTTAAGGATTTTCAGGGTGGTAGTTAATAAGGAATTGCATGTAGTATTTATGTTGTTACACTGCTTGGTGTAGTGTAATCTCTATGGCATTTAAGTTAAGAAATCCAGAAGCTTCGGAGTATTGTGGGGTAAAGTATGTGGGTATACTTGACCTAGAGTTCTGTGCACTTAGCTGGAGATGGCCTGGTGTTTGGCATGGTATAGATGGGGGTGTGACTTGTCAACAGACTGAAGTCCTGGACTTGGGAGGAAACCCTGCCCTGTGCCTTAGTGTTATTTGGTACATCTGCATCTGCTCCAGTTTTCAGAGTCTCTGGGATCTTTTTTTAATGGATCTTAGGGCTTGTGAAACGTTTATTAACTTGCTGACCTTAGGTGTCCTACCCTTGCCTGCTCCCTTGTACTTGAAGGAGCTGTTGATAAAAGACCGCTTGATATTACAGTGTTCCAGAGACTGTAGTAGTGCTCAGGGTTGACCAGAGCTTCCCATCAGCACAGTAAAAATTCTATCATGATTTTTGTCCTGATGCATTATGAAATGAGATTTTTATCAGTAGTCAACGTGGTCTTTGTTTTGATGTTAGGGTAAGCAGTTTTTTGGCTTAGATATTGCTTCATAACGTAGTCATGTTTTAGTGAAGATTGACTTGATTTCTAGACATCTAAAAGAGGAATATAAACAAAAAACGGTCTCCTACTGTACTGGCTTCTGTTCCAGCATTCCACAGACGTCAGTATTTCCAGTATCAGTTTGTCACTTCAGTCTCCCAGCTCTCTCTTTGTACTGTTATCATTGCTGCTATGAAGCAGCTGTTTCATTCGGCTCTTATGCTTGTTTTGCATAGATTTGCATAAACAATTGAAGAACGAGATCAGATTTTAAAAAAAAGAAACACAACTGGATGCAGTTTCAGCTAGATACTAAGAAGTTGGCATTTGTGTTAGCCTTCGGGTTATTTTTAATATTTTACTGACTGGTCAGTGTCACAGCCAATCACCAGCACTTTCAGGAGTAAGCTTACAGCTGTTAGATGTAAGGAAGGATCTGTGTGCACTTCCTAAAATAGCTGTGTGGATTGTTGCCCTGATCAAATATGCTGCTGAACAGTAGAAGAGTTGAGAACTGGCAGCAGCCACAGACCAACAAATCCTCGTGCATTTCAAGACTGCAATTTGCATTTCTGTCGCTGTGCCTATATGAAGCAAAATATGATGTGTAGAAGAGCAGGGCTGGGAAAAAGTGTGCATGTGTAGTAGATGGGTGGACGGAGGAGTAATGTAGGGCCAAGGCCCTGGTCTAGGGGGAAGTGGGTAGGTGGTAAGAAGATAATATATGGTAACTCTGGAGGTGTTGCTAAATTGAAGCCCTTAGTGGCTTGCTCCCTTTGAGTCGTCTCCCTGCTTTCCCTTTCAGTTCCCAGCAGTACTAAAGCAAAGTCAGCGCGTGTGCACGCACATGCAAACCTACTGCTGTGGAATAGGTGACTTGCTCTTCCTGAGCCTTTGAAACAAATCCATATTTGAATCTGAGAAATCAACAATGTCTCTTGTGCACAGTTCCAGAACTGCGTCATAGGGTTAAAACGTGCTCTCTTTTTTCTTTTCAATGGTCAACTTTAAAGGTTTAAAACTGCTTCACTGTTTTTGGGCAGTTGGAAATGCGTTTCCAAGTTCAAAACCCTGTTGTTCTTGGAGAGTGGTTTCAAGGTTCCTCCATACATCTGGGATTGCTTCTCAGCATATTGTGTATTTGCCTGGGGGCAAATTATTCGGTACATGGAAGACAGAAGTAAAAGGCTACTTGCAAGAAAGCAGGGAACTGAGTACCCTTGTGAGGAAGGGGAAGGAGGGAACATATTCCTTACTGCTCCCCCTCCTCCATTTTCTGACTTGATAGGACAATTGGGAGGACCCCAAAACTAGGTCAGAAGGTCTTAGGATTGCTGCATGTGACACGTCTCTGGTCATTGTTCAACAGAGCTCTGAAGATGGAGATAGTGGCAGAGCCAGACTTCACACTAGGCAGAAGCAGTGTGAAGCTGGAGCCTCCATGGAGTTGGCCTGTTGCCTCACATGCCAGCCCTGTATGGGTATTTGCAATATGTATGCAGAGTGTGTATCTCATGCATATACATTGGGGGTGGATTGTCACTTGTGTATGAGGAGGCTGCTCCTGCCTGTCTGTGTGCTTCCAAAACCCTTTCTCATTTTTGTAGTGAGGAAGGGAGGGAGTGCTTTTAGTGGTCAACTTGATTTAGGGGCTCATAATCAAATTCTTATTTGATAAAATACTTTTTCCTCTAAAAAGGCAGCCTTAATAGGAAGCCAGAATTGCTTAAGTCCTCGTTGCTTTGACAGGGGAGACTTGTAACAACACTGATAATTATCACTTGAGTAATCAAGATGAATAAATGTTAAATTAAAGCTAATGTAATCATTGAGTTTGATAGTAAGTTGGTCAGACAAATGCTCTACTATTGCACAAATAGCTAACTGGATTAAATGAAAAAGGTAAAGTAGGTTTGACAACTATTTATATTCAAGATGTATTCTTTACTGTCGAAACTTTAAAGAAAAACTAGTGCTAAAATTAATTCATTCACTTATTCACTGAGTAAGAGTAACTTTAAAAGAAAATGCTCTTAATGTGTGTAAATTTCTTTTGCTTCTTGGTTTATGCTCTTCTGCACTATAATGTCATACCCTTTCATTTCAGATACGAAGGTCTTGAGGTATTATTTTAATCTGGGATTGCAAGTAAGTGCTTTTAAAATGAGTATAGAAAATTGCCTCTGAAAACTGCTGTTTTTCTTGACAAATGTACTGATGTATTTAAGACTTCCAAGCGTGCTAAATGTACATGCTGTGCACTTGACTATTAATACATATAGGCTTGCTTGGTGGAGATTAAGAGCTCAGGAAGTGAAGTTCTAACTCCAAATGTGAAGCACATTAGTATGTGCGTTTAGCTGTTTTACTTTGGGTTGTGGTGGTGGGGTTTTTTGTTTTTGTGGAGAACAGTGGATAAATACTGTTTTTTCCCTCAAGATAAGGGAGGAACCTGAGCCATTCTTAAGAAAAGGTGTGTACCTAGGCAAGACATCAAAGACCGTTTAGAGATGTGTGGTTTGAGTCTTCTAGGATTTGTACAACAGTGTTCAGACTGGTTAGCACTATTTCTCTATGTTCTGTGACCTCTTGCTCTGCTGAAGAGTTGTCTCTGCACCGGCAGTCATATGCAGTCAGTGCTGCTGCTGCTCAGGGCAGTAAAAGAAGTAATGTCAGTTTCTTCAGCTGAAGAAATAGGAAAAATCTCTTCGAATATGACAAAGGTGTGATAGGTGGGAATCTTTCTCTGTAAAGATTTCTGACACAACAGCAATGTGGAACTGAGGTGGCTATTGCTGCAGGTATTGCAGTATCTTTTCTGGTAGGCGGTATTGGGTTGTTTTGGTGTGTGTAGTATCTTAAGGGGCTAGGAAGTTAAAAATGCACTTCTTGGGAGCTCTAGATCTGAAACTAGTAGTGATTTGGAGGAGTGATGGAGAGTATGTGGTTGTATGCGTGACCTTGTGGGTTATTTTTCCTTTTCTCCAAGTATTATCATCAGAGCTATTGGCCTTCCATGGTGTATGTACAGCCAGCGCTGCCGCCATCGCCTGTGGAAGTTTATCCAGCATATGCTGAGCCAGCTCCTGTCCTAGATCAGTCAGTACCTCAGGTCTACACTGACGCTGGGCGAACTGAAGTCCACCAGGTTCCCTTGGAAGCACCTGCAAATGGTTAGTATTTGAGTGTAAGACCACAGACGCAACTAAAGAGAAGTGAGGGAACAGGTTTTCGGAGCATGACTGGTCCAAAAGAGCTGCTTGCCTGCAGCTTTGCTGTCCTGTAGGAAGCATGAGGTTGGGAGGACATAGAGTATGCCTTGTAAGGGATTATCACAAGTTCCTTTGCCATCTGTGGTACTACTTGAAGTATGTTGGAGTCACTGGTGTAGCCACCAATGTGTCAAGGGCTTTCTAAAGCCATAAAAGGGAAGAAGCAATCCTTTCTAGGCCTGTACTAGGTACACTACCTTTAACTTGGGGGAACTCGTGTCTAAAACTGTGAAGGAATCTCTTTGCTTACTGATGAGCAAATAGCGATGGTATCAAAACAGAATGCCTGTATTTAAAGTAAAAGAGGCAGTTGAGTTTTGGCAAGCACTGAGCACTGGTACTTCAGAATTTTTACAAGGAAGATATTGCAAGCCTTGGCTTTAGGCTCAGCATGCTGAGCTGTAACCTCTTGAGTAGCCCCTACTGCTAGCTGTGTCTCTTACTGTGCATAAGATTTACAGCAAGACTTAGTTTCACCTAGCAGCTTTGTAACAAGC
The DNA here is from genome assembly GCA_035590195.1 of Aviceda cuculoides. NCBI lineage: Eukaryota > Metazoa > Chordata > Aves > Accipitriformes > Accipitridae > Aviceda > Aviceda cuculoides. The sequence goes on along the minus strand of JAVJGG010000039.1, from coordinate 3,760,375 downwards.
TTGTAGATCTGCTTGGCAGGAAACAGGAGGATTGTATTAAATGAGGAAAAATGTCAAAAAGGTCAGATGCCTAGCTCATTAAAATCTATGGAACATGGCAAACAGTGTTGGAAAGGAGTGCACCATAACAAAACTGTTGCTCAGAGGCATACAGGCTTATTGCTCTGCTAATGCTTCCACCCGTTCAGCTAGGATGGTTCTTTTGCATAGATCAGTGTCATATGCTCAGAGATCAAACAGGGAAAGAATATATTAGCTCTCTACCAGAGTTCTGCTTTGGAGCAGCAGCTTTCAAGAGGAAGGCAGCCAAGCAATTCTTGAACAGGGTTTATTGAGAAGATGAGCAAGTTTGTCCTCTAGTCTAACTTGGGACCCAAAATGATTTTGACCCCTCCATTAGAAGGGACATATGTGGGCATAAAATTGTCATCTAAATGGCTTTTCCCTTTTGGCCACCACAATAATGCTGTGTTCATGGTAATGAAAGTCTGCATAAAAAAGGCCATAGATATGGTAAAATATGGTATGTGTGTGTATTTTGTTCTGTTCTTTTAAGGTAACTTTCAAAATGCAGAGCCTCCACCCCTGTCGTACGGGCCAGTATATTACCCAGTCGTGTCGGACCCCTTCAGCCAGCAATCTCTTCCTGGGTTTGATTCTTTAGTACCTGCCTATCGCTGTATTAGTGCCTGGCATCCAGTAACTCCACCATATGGAAATTCTACACAAATTGCTAGTGCTCTAAGTTCTGGACCGCTGCACCAAGTCAGCTATATTGCCTCACCTAACCCTGCACCTCATGATGTGCCTCAAGGAATGTAAATCTGGGAGCTATAAGATCACTTCTTGCCCTTGGTTCCTCTTGTTTCTTGTTTGTCAACTCTATGTGTTAATACTGTTTTGTAAATGCTATCCTGTCTTGGTGGGCTGGGTCAGTTGATGAAACTGCATTCAAATTTCATGTTTTTCTTTAGGTTTATGCTAGTGATTGTTGACTTGACAAGATGTTGTTTTAGCTGATTATGTAGGAAAGCATAAGAAAAGAGTATACATACACAAACCATAGTGCAGGGAACACAAAGCTTGGTTTTGACTACATAAAATATGTGTAAAAACCATATGCTATCACTAAAGGAATGTTGCATCATGTACCTCTGTGAGGGCTTGCACTGGAACACTGAGACACCTGGTGCTTGTTTAAGCACTGAAATAGGCTGCCATTACAACTACAGGTAGAAACTGGGCACAGGGTTGTTAGAGGATGAAAATGTTTGAAATAGGTTGGCTTTCTCAGATTTTGCAAAACAAAGCTTCTTTGCCACTAGCGGTCACATATCTGTAATAGCTGTATTTCTTCTGTCTAATTTCATTCTGCGTAGGTTTTGTGACTCTTGAAAGTGTAAGGCTACTGTTTTGATCTGTTGTATATTGCTGTATGTTTGTAAGATTTGTTTTGTGAAAGCTGTTGCACAAGTGGTGGTAGTCTTGGTGTTTAATTTGCACTGACAGCACAAAATAAAAGCATTGAACGCATCAAAACGAGTGGTCGTTTATCACTGGCAGGTTATGTTTCTGATGGCTGGACATCTGGCAGCCTGGGCCAAAGAAGTGTATTTGTCTTGTGTGGGGTGAGGCTGCTCCAGCCTTCTGTGAGGAAGTAGCAAAAGCTTTCAGCATGAGAAGGAGGTGCAGTGGAAACCTCTAGCTGTGTTTTTGTTGGTAAGTTTAGGAAGAAAACATCTAGTCTGTGCACGGAAACTGCAGTTCTTTCAAATGACTGTCTGCAGAGGCTCTGTCCTTGATAGAAACTTGCTCTGTACATGCAAAATCCACAAGGAGTGGGTGCAGGTTGGGCTCTGCCTGCAGTCCTGGGGGCATCGTGGTGGCATAGCCCTGTCCTGGGCTAACAGAAGGGCACCAGTGTGGGTTATGCCAGCTCAGTGCCGGAGGCCCTGAAAGGAGCGAAGACCCTTATTTAACAAATCTTCTTGACTTTCACATGACTTCAGCATTTGGGTGTCTGAGCTGGATCTTGAAATTTATGCCTGGCAGATCTTGTAGGGAATTTTGAGTCCTCCAAATTCAAACATAGCCTGTTTTAGATAAGAGATGAAGTTGGCAGCTTCAGGTAGTGGCACAATTGCTACTTGCCAAAGTTGAAACAAACACTGTGGGCCCATGCTACTGTTTAGTGACTTTTTTTCTTTTTCTTTTTTTTTTTTCTTTGTAGATAGCTAAGTGGTGGTGAAAAGGTGATTGACCGCAGAATTGGGAGGGGGAAAAAGTAGACTTCCTTCAGTATCCCTTTTAAGTAATCATGTAAGCAGAAACATAGTAGGAAAAAGTGACTCCTTACAATTTTATCTTAAATTCATGCAGCACTTTTGGTGTTGATCCTATTTCCTTAAAGCTCTTGAGACCTTTGTTTTTTTTCCTTTCATAAGAGAAGGTGGTAATATAATCCTCTGTTGGGAGGGTTGCAAGCTTGGCTTTTGGTTTGTCTCCTCAAATCTGTAATTGCTGTACATTTAACTTGGCAATTTAATAATGGCTTTTCAAGATGGAGGAGCCAGGTAGAAAGTCAAAGCATGATGAAAATGACACCTAAATAGCTAATTTGATTATGAGCTGTTGTGCTGTTTTTATTAAAAAAAAAAAAAAAAAAAACAAAAAACCAAACAAACGAACGAAACCAAAAAACAAACAACAAGAAAACGAAAAAAAAACCCCAAAAAAACCCAAAACCACAAAAACCAGAAGAAAGTCATTGGTTGCAATTAGGACCTTGGCCGTTTTATTTCTGCCTCTGGAGGAGCACTTGACTTGCCCAGACATTTCTCAGAAAAGGGAGAAGATCCTACTGCATTTTTTTTCTCCTTTCTCTGAAAAAGCATTTACTAGACTAACCTCTTAAAGGAACCAGTAAAGCATGTGACTTATTTTATGAACTTTAAAGTAGAACAGACTCAAGAAGTACAGTTTTCATGGTAGAGTCATCAAGTGTGTTTCCGCATCAGTCACGAGTGCCATCTGTCATATCCCAAACAGTTGCTGTCAAGCACCAAAGTCAGTATCTTCTACTTTCAGGCTTTAGCGATGAATAATGCCTCCTTTCTTCTACTGTCACTGAGACAGCCTTGCTTTTTTCTGTACAAATGGTTATTCTAGCTAAGGGTTGGTCTCATCTTCTGGTATTAGTTTGTATCCTGAAGTCAACTTTTTTTTAAATTGGAAACACTGACTGATAATTCTGGTATGGAGTCAAGTTTTTTGCATGTTTTTGCTTACCCTTCTAGTAGGTGGATTATTCAGCATTAGCTATGGCTATTGTGGCCATGTTGGCCACTTTGATATGCAGGAAAATTACATTGATTGATATAATAATGTATGTAATATGTGGCCAAGTAACTTATTTATGGATTTGATACACAGAGGTACCTTTGTGACTTGATGCATGTATTTTTGCCAGGGCTGTTTAGGCTCAAAATTAACTTTTTGAACCAGCAAGTGGGGGCTGTGGGGAACAATTAACAGCATGTCCTGGAGCTGGTTGATGCACGCTCTCTGTAGGTTAGGGAATGCTGCCTTCTTACTAACAGTAAAAGCTTAGAATTGTACAGAAATTTAAGTGAATGCTGGAGTCTTTTCAATTCTGCTTTCCAGAGTTCTGTTGCACTACAATAGTTCTACATCACTTACTAAAGCAGATGCTAAAAAAGCCACGGTTCTACTTAAAACACAGCTAACCCACTTCATACATCAGCCGTTTCCTCATCTAGAAATTACTAGATTTGGCTGCAGCATCCCTGTACTGATAATATTGCTAGTTTTGTGGTTAAGTGTTCCGGTGGCTAATTGCTCCAAAACAGTTGCCTCTTGAGAGGCTATAAGGTAATTCACGTCAAAATTACGCAGAATTCTGGGGGTTTGAGAGGGGTTATTTTGTTGGTGGGGTGTGTGCGTGTGTGTATGTGTGGTCTGCGGGTGCCAAGATGTGGGCTCATGGTCTTTTTTTGGGGGGGGAACCCAGTGTCAGCCTGGTGATCATCCAGACTTGTTTACTTTGGCACATCGTTTGATTATTGCTCCGTTACAATTTGATACCACCCTAATTCTCTGGGTTTTTCATACCCAGCAGAATTGTCATGAATGGGGGTAGTGGGATATAGCTTGCAGCTGTAAGCATATGTTATCTTTAAATAGAAGCACAAAAAAAAAAATCCATGAGTATTGATTTCTATTGGGAACAATTATTTTCCTTCAGACTTTTTTTTCTTTTTCTTTCTTTCTTTATTGGGCTTCTTGAGGTATGTTGCATAATAAGTTTTAAAGCAAGGATTTGATCCTGAAATGTGTTTTTCATTTTTCTTTATTTTTTGTGGATGGGTTTTCAGCCTTTGAAAGAGAGAACAGAAGAGTTGTACAGTCAAGTCAGTGCTAGTCAGGTTTGCCCCCTCCTTTTCCACACCATGTTTTTATATATGAAAGGCAGCGGCTCAAATTAAATTAACACCTGAAGGATGTGCAGGAAGGATCCAGGAGCTGGCAGTGCCACAGTGTGCTCTCTTCAGATGTGAGCACTTCTGATTTCGTAGCCCTTATAAACAGCCTCAGAGCCAAGGCTTTTCTGAAACCGCAGGGTGAAAGAAGCGGTGATCGACCGCAGTTCTCGTGCTTTGGGGTGTGAGCTTCTTGTCTTTTTGTCACTCTTCTAAACTGCTGCAAATCTTTCTGCCCTTAGAAGGAGCAGGCTTCAGTCTGGCTGCGTTTGCCTGCAGGTCGCCAGAGACCGGAGCGCACTTCTGTTCCCTGAGCACCGCTTGTTACACGGTGAAGTCAAAGCGTGGTATTTCGGCAGAGGTGCTTGGGTCTTGCACCAAGGGACGTGCCAAGCCTGTGCTCTGTTGCAGTCAGGCCGCGGGTGCTGCCCTCCTGGTGCGTACCCCGCTCCTCCTCTGTCCCACACCCCACAGCCTGCCTCCCCAGTTGGGGTATCGCCGGTCCTGCTTTACTCCGCGTGTGTCAACACCGTTACGTTACTGCTGTTTGCCAGAGGCGCGAGTCTCTTTCTGAAGTCTTTTGAATTGCAAAAATCCATCTGTTATTGAAGATAATTATTATAAATACTGCAGAGAAAAACCACGCCGATTCTGCCTGCCAGCAGCATTAGCCTGCTGGGCTATCCCTGGCTGTTGCTCCTGTGCTCTGTTTTCCCCTTGGTCACATAAGAACACCAAACCGATTCTTACAGCAAGTTGTTTTTCTAGCTCAGTTGTTTTGTTTTACTCTTAGCTTCCAGTGTTCTCTCTGTAGTGCTGCTGGCTAACTTTCTCTTTTATAAAATTACACCATAGAAGACTCTACTATGTACAGAAGATACTCAACATACAAATCCAGACCCAGACTTCAAGTAACTGCTTTTTTCATACGGGAGGAAGATAAAACTCTTGGACCAGCACTTTATAGCTTTGAAATAAGATCAGAGTTTAGATTTTGCAGGGTAGGCCTGTATCTAGAAACTCCTACACATGATCAAGTCACTGCTGCTTACCAGATTTCACAGTCAGCTGAGTTGCGGCAAGTATGAAATAGTTCAGCCAGTATGAGCCATAGGCTGGGAGCACATACACAGGCAGCTACTGCGATTTAGTCATCTCCGCCAGTGCGGGGATCTGCAGGAACAGGAACACGCGCCTGAGTCCTGACGGGGAGTTTTTATGTGTTCAGCTCAGTTTATGGCAGTACTTTTATTCCAGATGCTAAATCTTGCCTTCCCTGGAACAGGTGAACATTTTCCTGCTAGCTCCGGGGTGCTGGGGTTTACCCCAAGATAAATGTTGTTCTGTTCTTATAGCTGTGATGACTGCTCAACTTTGTTGTGTGAGAGAAAACGGTCTTTTAAGAGAAAGTGAAATATCCTCTAATAATGAAATTAATAGACCATCTAACTCCCTCTACCCTTTCCTTTATATATTTTTCCTGTTCCCTACCTTGCCTATTTGCATTTTCCAATCAAATCTAAAACTATGGTTTCTGACTTCTTAAACCAGTGTGTCATAGTTGAAAACTATGTGTCATAGTTGAAAGCAAAAAATGTTAGTTCTAATGTTTGTGGTGATTATGTGAATGTGTGATTTGTATTACTTTTCAGGAAGTGCAAGTAAGGGGAGATAAAATACATTGCGAAACTTCTTCCCCTGCCTCCCACCTCCCTGGTCAAATCTGGTATTTTCTGCTGCAGCCCATCTGTCTGCCCCTGCAGGGATGGCTGAGGGGATGGAAGTCATTTTTGGGTGCAGTTCGGTTCCTGTTTCTGGGATAGGAAGCCCAACTGGAGATTTGACGTGCCTTAACTTTGAATTTTTAGGCTTTCTGATGTGAGTGGGAATGTGCACATCCAACTTTGAAATGTCCTTTTCTATTAAAAAAAAAAAAAAAAGTAGCCTTCTGTCTTTATGTGGGTATTTAAAATTCTGTGGCTGTGGATCGCTGTGGTGCTGGGCTTTGCTGCAGCTTTTGGCACGGACTGTGTTTATTTCTGTGTGCGTCCACGTTGTCTCTTTTGCGCAGGAGCCTTCTGCGTTTAAAGGAAAGGGGTGCTGCCACTGTTTAACTTGAGGAAACTTATTTCACTGGAGGCTTGACCCAGAGCCTCTGGTAGTTGATGGAAACCTTTTGAAATGTATCTGCATGCCTCCAGTGCTTTAATGAGATTTGCTTGGACGACAGCTCTACGTGAACAAATTACGTTAATACAGTTATGTTGTTGCTTAATGACTCTTTTACATTATTACCTATATTGCTGTATATTGCAGTGTGGCTGACGTGGTTGTGCTCATCGAAGGATATCTCTGGGGAGCAAATTAAAATGGAATTGCACTTCGATTTCTTTGTACAGGAGTAGTTGCTTTCATGCGGTGCATTTTATTTACCAACACTTCTAGTGGTTTGCTATTTTCTGTTGTAGACAGGATATAATGAAAGTTTTGGGGTTGTGTTTTGGGTTTTTTTGGTTTGTTTTTTTTTTTCTTCCACAGCCAGGTGTTGTTCAGCTCTTGCCGTGAACACTTGCTCCAATTTGGGTGGCCAACTTCATTGTAGGTAAGCTGTGCCACGTCTTTTTAATGTAAATACCAATATAAGTTGCTCTAGAATTGGAGCCTTTAAGTGCTCCTCTGACCACTGACAGCCCTTGAGAAGTCTGTGGTGAACACGATCTTAAAAAACTATGAAATGTCAGATCTATTGCTGTTCATAAATGTTTATTATCAATAGGCAGCTGGAAATGTTACATCTGAAAAGGTAGAAACACCTTGAATTTCAATAGGCTTACATTTCTGGGAAAAAATTAAATGCTTTTTATTTTTTTCAGTTTACAGTTAAGCTAAAAATACACATAAAATAAATAATTTTATTTATTATGTACATCATTTCATTTTTACATGTTATATGAGGGTATGACATGGAGTCTGCACTACGGACAGAAGAGATGCAAGTAGAAAAGTACATAAAACTAAGCGTCTTTTTTTGCTTTTTGCGCTTCCCCTTTTCTCCCCCCCCCCCCCCTACTTTCTCTAGGGGTGGCTATTACTACTCAACTGGCAAATGCTGAGGTCCCCACTCCTCCTTTATGTATGCAAAATTCTTACAACATCTAAAAGCTCTTTTGCCCGGAAAAGGCCATCAAGTTTTTGACCAAAACTAAAACAGAGAAGGAGGAGGAGAAAAAAAAAAAAAAAGCCTCACCTTTTTTATCCCATGAAGTAAAATGGCATTTTAAAATATGCTCAGGTGTGAAGCCGTTTCTGTGATAGCTTTTTTTAATGAAGATCTAATTTGATATTAAAACTCGATTGCTAAAAAACCTGTGTGCAGAGTAAGCCTGGGTCTCTAGGGCTTGCCACATAGAAAAGCGAGTACTTGAGCATCTGCTGTCCTTGGCTTCTCAAAGATCCCTAGCCCTCTAGTTCCCAGAAACACCTTATAAACACATTCAGTAGTTTTTAAATAAGACTGTACAATACCCAAAAAATAGCTAGACCAAAAAGTGCCCCCTTGCTCAGAAACAACTATTTATAGTCAAAAGGCATTTCGCTCTGTTGGCTAAAGGTATCACAGTGTTCTGTTAGCTGATGTGCTACAAGGGCAGCTCCTTGATTGATCACGTCTTGTCCCAAGCACATCGTTTCTGCTGGCGTAGGACTCTCTGCTGATATGGAAATGCTTTAAACTGGAGAGGGGAAAAAAAATAAATAAACCAACCACCCCAAAATAAACAAAATAAGCCATGCTGAAGGAGGATGTGCTAGCCAGGAGGAATGGGCTGCACTGTTTTCCGTAGTCGGTGAGCCATCGATCAAAAAGGGTCTGTATGTAAAGAATGAACTGCAGGATCAATCTGGCTTTTCAAATCGTGGGTGGTTTGAGCTAGGTTAGGGCATTTCTGTTGCTGTTTTGGTTGGGTTTTTTGGTTGGTTTTGCACACCTTAAAAAAACAGAGCAGGTAAAAGTATTTCCCTGAAGCATAAAATATTATCAAATATTCAGAAGATAAGGATCAAATGCTTCCGCTTTTTAAATTTACCTCTTTAGACAAAGCATGTTTTGGATTTAAAACACTTATTCTTGGTCACGAAGTTACTCCAGAGCAGTAGTTGTTCTGGGTGCAATTATGTGAATAATACATAAATGACTTGTTTGTAAAAGTGTAATGGCCTGAAATGGGGAAAGAAGTAGTGTGAAAATGAAATTGAATCAAATTATGAATGTTTAGAAAATACACCAATGTGGCTAGCCAGGAGTGTTCCCTGCCTCCTCCTCCAAAAAAAATCCAGTAAGGGACTGACTTTATAGTTGTTAGGTTTCAAGTTACACAGTCACTGAAAACTACAGATTATTTTGGTACGAGTTCATTTTAGGTGCTCCTCCAGTGAGCTGATTTATTATTCTCTGTAGTCTCACTGATTCCAATTAATTTTACCATTACATGAATGAGTCACTGGTGCTTCCAGCACACCTGGGCTGCAACCCGCTGTGCTGCCTGCCCCGGCCGGCCGAGTCCCTCTGGCGAGGAAGAGGTCCTCACAGTGCACCCACCCCAAAAACCACTCCAGAGGGGTTTTAGTTAAGTAATGACTTTCATTCATCATAGGCTACCCTAGTGGTTTGGATGGTTTGGCTTAGTTTTTGCCATTCTGTTAGTGGAATTGCAACGGTGGTGGTGGAGTGATCCCGTTTCTTTGGAAATCGGCCTTTGTGGGGGCACAGAGCTTTCTCATGGATGTGTCTGTGGAAAAACGTTAGCACGCTGCAGGACAAGTTAACCAGTTGAAGGAGAACTCAGCCAGAAATTAAACCAAAATTGCACCTCTTCCTGGTTAGTTGAAATATGCTGTTCTTTGGGATTTTGGCCTTTCAAAAAGGAAAGTAGAAATACCAAAGCAAAGCTGAGAAGTCCCAAGGGAAGTGGGACATACTTAATGGTGTGAGAGCAGCAGGTGCTCGTGTAGTTTTTGAACTGCTAGAGAAGCCAGCAGTAAGTCAGATCCTTGCTCACACTATTAGTAACTGTCCAAATAGCAACTGCTCGCCTTCCTGGAAGGGAGCTCGGGACGCGCGTGCTGCCTGTACTGCGCAAGTCAAATCTTAGAGCTCCTGTCCCGCAAACCAAAGACCTTTACCCCGAGTAAGCACTAAAGAAAACCAAACTGTACCTACAGAGAAACGAGGGCGAAGAGCCCCCTCGGAGGGACGCGGGAGACAATTTCCCACTGTCCGGGAGAGGTTCCTCCCTCAGCCATCGCGCTGGCGACGCGCCGTTGCCCGAGGTGCGTGTCTCGGAGCTGCCTTATCCCGCTCCTCGGGGCAAAACGGGCAGCAGGGCGGTTTTGCTCCAGCCACGGCCTCCCCTCGCCCCAGCGCATGGCGTGCCCTCCTCTGACACCTTGTCACCTCTGTGACTTGCTGCCCTCGCCAGTGATGGGGTGAAAAGGGAACACTCGGGAGGTGATGACGTGGAATTTTCCTATAGCCCTGCTCCAGTATCCTGGCGTGTGCGCGTGCATCAGTGCTGGGCTGCCTGCGGAACCTCCCCATGCTTAGAAGTCTGTTGCATCAACTAATTTTAACCTCTTTAAAAGGAAAGGGTTTATATTTATACATGAATATATTTATTTAAATACTCTTAATATTTACAGTGGCTGTTTCTGCTGAAAATTGTAACATGTACCATCGGAAAAAGGGTGAAACGCAAATACGGTAAAGTGACATTAAGGGTGAGACGTAAATCACAAAAGCCAAGGGTGTTAAGAGTTTAGGCTTCCAGGGTACGCTGCTCCTGCTCTCCGTCTACTGCAGAAGTCCCCTAAATTCCCTTCAGTGGGAAACCGTGCTAGTTTTCTACATGGAAAACTATTGTAACGGACATACAGTTAAATCCTAACCTGAATTAGTTGTAAGAAAATAAAAGTACATACTACTGCTACGAATATTAACTACTTACTGTATATAGCGCCTTTAATTTGAAGATCTGAAAGTGCTTATAAATAATGAACTAACCCCCCCTGCGAGGTAGGTAAGTATTATTATCCCTATTTTACAGATGGGGAAACTGAGGCATTGGAGAGGCTAAGTGACTTGCCCAAGGTCACAGGTGAGTCAGTGGCAGAGCTGGGACTAGCCCTCAGAAGTCCCGTTCGCTAATCCTGCGCTCTTGCCGCTGTGCATGCTTCCTCTCTAGGGACCACATATACAAATACTTGCGTATTTACATATATACCAGTAAGTGAATAATATACAAATGCAATTATCCAAATAATCTGCAGAGATATGTCAGTTAATTTCTTGTTTCTGAAACAACTTCTTTAATCTCTGACCTGAGTACAAACACCTCCTAGCTCTATTTGATATTCTTACCCCGGGATGTTAGTTGTTAACTTTTTAATTGGTGATCATTTGTAGGTGTGCTGCTTTAAAAAGCTAGGCGAAAATGACACTGGGGAGGGGAGGTGAGAAACAAAGCAGCTTCAAGAGCAAGAAACCTAAAGAAAGGGCAAGTGGTCAAGATCTCTGTTACAACTAATTCCAAATTCCTTGCATATGTATAAGGATTATTATTGAAGCCCACAGAATAAAGGCCAGGCATGTACCAGTTGGAGCACAGCTGTGCATCCTGAACCCAAGCCAAGGAAAAGTTTAACTCCTCCCAGGAGAAGCTCGCAGTGTCCCATCAGCTCCTCCCCTGGTCGCTTGTACAGACTGCGCAGGGGTAGTTCACTGATTTCTCTGAAGGAAAGAAAAACTTTCACTAAAACATGTTTTCTTTTTGAGCAATTAAATCCCAAATACTGTGACTGCAAGTGAGTTAAGCAAAACCTGTTTGGTTTTTTTTTAATCAAATGTATTTTTCACAAGGTACTTTAATTTCCCTCCCCTGAAGCTCCTGTTTTAGAGTAATAATCATAATAACTCACCAGCTGCCATAAAGTCTGTTGCTACCAAAGGGGATGCATAGATGCAATCAAACAGAATTTTGCCTTTTGGGGGACCAATGTGACAGTTTTGCAAACTCCTGGACACATGTATTAACCACAGCCGAATCAAATATTTGTGTTAAATTCCAAAGTCAGCTCAGACTAGCTCATAGCTGGGAGCGAGGAAGTATCTGAGTCATGAAACAAATCCCAGGGGAGCCCCAGCCAAGCAGCCACGTGATGTACCTCTTGCCTTTAACATAACATTATCGAGAGATTTTTGCAGACTGCATTATCCATCATGCCATTCTAGGGTGGCAGTTCCTACCCCTGCCCTTTCAGAATGCAGCAGGGGGGAACATGACTCACACAGTTTGCACAGAAGGGATTTGTGCTGCCCCATGTCATTTTTACATTTTTTTTGGGCGGCACCACTGCGGTGTTAATTGTGTTTCATTTTGTTATTTGTACCTGTTAATGCAGCGCTGCATTTGAATGACACAATATAATCATCACCAGTAGCAGCGTGTTTGCTCTCGTGGAAAACTTAAAAGCCCTTCTACTGTCCAAGGCTATGAACCCTGCTTCTGTCCCAGCCTCAAACTCAGTTGATGTAATCTGCATCACCGTACTTGGATTGTTTTCATTCTTACTCGTTACACAGGAAATACCAAGATTTGCTGGCCCCACGTCAAGTAGAGTTCAGAAACTGCAGTGTAGGTAGGTGAGGCATGAAAAGATTCAAACCCTTTCCTTCATCCCCCTGTAGCAGCTCTTGCTAACGTTCATCTTTCCAGAAGCGTGCTCAGTGTGGTTTATTAAGCTGTAGAGCTTTTATTGTGAGCTGCTCCGAGAATTGCTTTCAGTTGGTTCTGACTGCAGCTCTTGCGTATCAACGGATTTGCGTCTTAGAAGACCGGGGTGCTGGATTTCTTCATAAACGATCAGCAAACTGCTTCTGACCCTCAGGTTTTGCAAGTCTCCTTAGTCAGTTCACTAAGCCTTTCATAAAGGAAGAGGAGATACAGTTTTCAAAGACAACTCTAACCCTGCAATTAGTATGAACGCCTGAAACCAAATGATACAAAAATGCTTTTCATTCCACCTTCACTAACACAGCTAGAGGCTTAAATATTTGGGGCTTTATACTGCATGCTGGTAACAAGACTGGTGTCAGTTACAAGCAAGGACTACAGAAACATTTCTGAGTCTCTGCTCCTAGTTACTCATTTTTCTTGACACCAGGGCTGGCCTAGAGCCACGGTCTCCACCTTGATTGAGGTCTGTATCAAAAACTTCCCATGAGTCTGGTGTGTTGGCATCTGCCACTCTGCTGCAGGAGCTGGCTGCATCGTTCGCGTTTCTCTCGCTGATGTAGGTGGGCTCCATCGTGACCTTTAGGTAATGCTGTATAGGTACCCAAAGGGAAAAACACGAGGTGGTTTTCCTTCACAAGAGGAGGGAGTCGGGTTCAAAACTCAGGCAGAGTATCCAGCTGCAAGGATCCCAGCACCTCTTCTGTGGGGGACTGCTGCGGTGAGAAATCCCTCTCCTCCTGCCCCTTGCTGCTAAAATCTGAGGCCAACAGTAGGTGTAGATTTTCCAGCATTATGCTTTTACAAATGCAATTCACAACCCAGTTCACAGACGAGGTGATTTTTGACAGCCACCCTTGGGATATGCTCCGGCTCGTGTAAGCTCTCCTGGGAGGAGACCCTCAGGCGTGACCGCACCAGCGCGGTAACGAAGCTCTGTCACACACCATCGCCATTTTTGAGCTCCCGGTCAGCACTTACTTTCTCCAAGAAAGCAGCTGACTAGTAACAGCTCTGAACTGGTGGTAAGTGCGTGCCAATCATCTGTGTTTCTTAGCAACACTGCAGAAGAGAGTTCAAGTATCACATTGTAAAAAAAAATTAAAAATCACTGTTAGAAATTCAACCATTTTTGCCCTTCACGGGGTTGTCTTCTCCCCTCTCTGATGCTCCTTAGGACAAAAGCAGTGACAACATCACTAGGCCCTCTCCAGACACTGCCACGAGTGGGGAAACAAAAGGTGACATCTGCTGCGTTCCTTTTTGTTGCACCTTAGAAAAGGAACTGCAGAGATTTTGCAGGCTGCCAGATGCGGTCTGAGCTGCTATTGCTTAGGTTGCTTTTCAGAAATGCAGCTCACAGGCCCAGGGAAGACGATCTCTCTTGCCATATACCAGGATGATGGTTTTCTTCCTGAAGCCTGACATCTATCAGAGAGGCAGCAAAAAGCAAATGCAGCAGTAGAAGTAAGATTAGGAATTTCAAAAACCAGATACAGCTTGAGGGGTGGGGTGTAAGGGCAAGGCTCAGGGCTGGGTTTCGGTTCAGCCCATTAGAAATGAGAAGCACACGGAGGTTTGTGTTTCAAGCAGCCACAGCTGGTTTTGGGTCAGTTTATCTACACACAACCTGGCAGCGAGGCCACATGCTGGCTTCCACCCTCAGCCTAACTGCAGGGTCATTCTGCTCCCTGTGGGGGGAATTTCTTATGGGAATTAGGTAAATAAGCAAATCATAACATGTTCTAGCTGGATGATCAAAGGGGTCTCTTATTCAGTAATAATTTACAATATTAATATGATAACCTGAAAAAACAACCAAAAAAAAAAATCAGAGGTTGTATTGCTTAAAAAGCCAATTATAAGTTGAAACCCTTTCTAAAAAGGCTTTAAATATGATTTGCAGCCTCCTGCTAAGCCAGTGCTCACCAGCTGGTTGTGCTGACGAGGAAAATTGAGCAGGATGCAGAGCGGATTGTGTTGGATAGCAGCAGTGATAACCCAGCGGCAGTGGGACGATGATGAGAGCACTGGAGAAATCCTTTACTCAGCCACCAGCATATCTGAAGTCTGTGGGGTTTGAAGACTAAGACTGCATCTGAAGGGATTCCTGTGGTTTATGGTTACCTTATAAATGGTGAAACCTTTAGTTTAGTAAAAAAAAGTAAATTAAAAAAAGGTGCAGATGGCTATAAAATAGATTAACAGAAGTAGTTTTACACTTTTTTTTTTTCACCTGTGGACAGAAAGGAAACAGTAATGCTGAATCGGATGAGAGCAAACCATTACAAATAATTGGCTAAGTTTTCCAGCAAATGTTAAGATAGCTTTACTTATAGCCGAGTTGTAACATGATCCTCCTGCCCATCTTTCCACTGGTTTATAAACAAGTCACAAGCCTCTCCCCAAGAATCAAACACATCCTCTGACGAGTCTATAAGTTTGGAATTAGAGGAGCAAATACTGGAAGCACAGTGAAGGGAGCTGGTACAAACCACAGGGCACTCCTTGCTCTGTCCTGTAAGTCTTGTGTTCCCACTGTAGTCCACCTCATTGAGGTTAATTTCACTTTTGGAACAATTCTCTTCTTTCCCTTTATCAATCTGAGAATATTTAATGTCCTTCCACATGTAGTGGGGCTGAATAATTCCATCTGAAATAGTGTACATGGGTTCTGAATTTGGTTCAGGTACGTGTCCATTCATCTTGGAGAAAAGCAGGCCCAGTCTCTTAAAGGACTCCTTCTTGGAGCTGGAAAGTCTCTGAACTCTATTTCCATTTCGGACAAAAGAGCGCTTGCTGATCCCATTGCTTTTTGGCTTCTCTTCCACCATATCGATCCCAGACATAGTTTTAATTAGAGCAGATACATTGAAGTCCTTTTTTTTGTTGGCTACATTGAAAGACACACTCTTGGCTTTGGATTTTTCTCCAGCACTATCCTCATTTGTTTCATCCTTTTGGGACACCTCTGTGCTGCTGGTAGAATAACTTCTCCTCTGGGGCTTCCTGTTTCCTAAGAGGTCAAGAACTTCATAGCGAAAACTTGAGATGTCCTGTTTTAATTCCTAGGGCGAGAGGAGAAATGAGTTACACTCAGCAGCTTTATCTGTGACATGAAAGTATGATCACGTTCTCGTGGGAGAGCTGTTCAGAGATATGCAAATAGCTGATACCAAATCACAATTACAAGAATACCACATACATCTTCATTATTCAGTAACACACACACACACAAAAAGTATTGGTAATCCTGAGAACTGCAGACTTCACAAGATCTTTGTCTCTAAAGCTGTGGGACTGGCCCTCTTAACCACCCCCCTCTGCCTACCCCCCCCCCCCCCAAGTCAAATAAGACAGTTATAGAAGAAGGGAAATGCTGCTGAAATTTAGAAATATGGCAGGAATCCCGGTTAGTTGATAGGCCCAACTTTAACTTTGTTGGTAAGTGTTCTTCGTATCCATTAATTGAGACTCATTCTTTGGCTCTGTCTGGGTTAGGATTAGGAATGTGATGTTGACTCAAATCAGATACTTCATTCCTACTGTTTTCCAATGCTTGTGTCTACATAACATATTGTATATTAAATCTAGGAGGCTATCATATGAGAAGACACTCAAATAATAATATTTTCTCTGCTCAAAAAAACCCCACATGCACATCATATATATTCCCAGCTCCCATAATAGTCCTATCTCCACAGCAGGTTACAAATCATCTTAACAAGTTAGTGCAAACTCTGCAAGTGGCTACTTAAATTAATATAACAAATTATTATTAAGGAATAATAAATTACCTTGAAATTTTCTTCAGTTAAACCTTCATTGGTTTTGGAAGTCCTTATCATTGCTGCGACATATCTTTTCACAAGATTTCTTATCACTTCCTGGAATAGGAAACAATACGAGCGATTCAACTGCTGCCTCAGACCAAACTCTGTTCTTACTGCATTTTACTGGGTTCTTACCGACAGTGGCTGTCCTGACTCTGCTGTCTAAAAAGAAAATCACTTACCACTTGAAACAGAACACTTTCTTTTAAATGAAACGAACCTTTGGAAAGGGTTATCTACCTTCCATCTTGAATGCTCAGTTGCCAACTACAGCGAGCAGGTATTTTCTACTTGTATATGTAAAAGTCACTGAGAAAAAATTCTTGGTGTTCTTAAACATCCTCAAGCCATTTAATCTCGGCTGCTGAAAATTTTTAAGATTACCAATCTCATGTGAATATGCTGTGTATCGTGATAAGCTAAGCTTGCCATTTGAAGATTGTTTATCAAGTATTTGAAAGGCGAGCAGGGTATGTTGACAACAAATAACCTGAAGAACAGCCAGGACCCCATGGGGCAACGCACATCGGCCAGCTGCCCAGGCATTCCCTAATGGCAGGTTAGGAACTCCGTCCAAGGCTGCTGCAGTGTCTGCGGACAGTGCTGGAGGGACTGAATCACACCCCCAGTCATTCTCTAAGGGCTTCTGCTCCTCTGTGTTACCTGGGCTGTTGGTTACAGTACAGGTTTTTGGTAGGATGAGATCCATTTTGTCCTGTGTTTGTGTCCCTCCTTGCTGGCTTTATCCAAGCAAATTGGTACTTCGAGCTTGTACATTTATCTGTGCCGGCCAACGTACACAGAGGGTGATCTCTACATAAAGAGGAGACTACTGCAAACCTTCCATTCATTTCCCCCGTTTCATAAATAGGGATAACAGTTCTGAGCAACACCAAGCATGAAGATGGTCTCTGCACCAAGGTTCTACTGGGAGGTTTTTTTAAGAGCTCCCACTGTTGGCACCCATAAGCTGTGCTGTGAAGTCAGAAAGTACCAAGTGTCTGTTGTCAGAGGTGACTAATTGTGTTAAACATCAACTGCAGATAAAAATACTCTTCAAAAAGCAGGAGATGTCTTAAGTAAGACAAATTACTAATGGCTTTTGACAGTATAGCCTAACGTACCACCTAACAGTCTTGAGAATTTTTTCTTCCTTCCAGCATGCTGGCATAATACATCACCCTGAATTCAAGTACTGAAGCTGGTGTTTTTAATACAGTTTCATCCTTTTGTAGGTTGACTTCAATGAGTACTTGATGACAGGCAGGCTAAGAATAAACAAAACCAGCAAAATTCAACACAGGAACCATTCCTCCTTCCTGAGCTGTCCAAAACAAAAGAAAATCCCAACCACTGTTGGAGTTGGGGATGCTTTACAACAAAGAGCAGGAGAGGAACAATTCAAGAGTGTGTAAAAGTGCTGCAGAAAACAGTTTTAATCAGGATGGCACAACTGCCTGGTCCCTCTGATGGCAATGGGGATGTCACCTTTGACTTCAGCAGCCAGACTGACACCTGGCAAGTCTTCTACTGCTTCAGAGGTGGTGAAAGGCTAGGAGTGATCTACTGAATCATCCCACCTCTAATGAGGAAATGTTTTAATCCATGATAAGCAAAACTCTCTTAGAGGACCTACACTTCCAAAATATATTCTAGAAGCAAGCAAGAATTGAGGTATTAGAAAATGAGCAGGAAGAAGAAACAGCAAGTAAAAACTTTGTGCTCAAGACTTTACCTGGTAATGTTGATTCTGAATCAGGTTGTCCGCGTGCCGTTCCTGGAAAGAGAAAGGCACAGGTATGTTACCCGTTTAGTCCCGTCTTTAGAGCTCCTGATGGCTCTTAGCAAGGAATGATCCAGCAGCCTTCTACTGCACCAGCAGAGCAATGGCCCTCACGATCCTGAACACGCACAAGCACCCTTGAAAAATGAAGTATAAAACCATGCAGCTCCTTACTGTGAACGTTTTGAGGTTTTCGTGCCTCTTCTGTTCATTGTCAGAGTCGTTTCCTGGGCACAGCTGGTTGTGAATCCACTTGCAAAGGTACCAAACTGACTTGGGGCTTGGGACAATGTTAAAGGGAGGTGGCAGAGTGGCACCCTCATCAAAGTAACTCATCCAGAGCTTCGTCCGTGCAAACTTCCACTCAATATCCGCATGGTCCTATAAGAGAAGGAAAGAGACTATCAACAGCTTCAGGCAGGCTGTCCTGGCGCAAATGCCCACAGCTGAGGAGGTGATGTGAGCAATAAAGGATTTCTCCAGGTGCAGACAAAGCAGTATTGCTTCTTCCATCTCCCTTGCTCCAGGTGTAGTAAAAAAATAAATAAAAAAGAAAAAAAAAAAAAATCAGTGTGTGACATGTAGCTAGAGTGTAAAAATACCACTCACTCAGCAATGAGATGATAGCAATATTCCACAAAAATAATTTCACATCCTAAAGCCTGGCTTTGTCCTTTAGAGATTGTGCTTATTAGTTCACCAATACAAGAAGCAAGAAAACACATTTCTTATTTTGCTTTTTGCTAGCACTTTTATTATCACAAATTGTTGTTTCTCATGTCCAAATCCAATGAATTCTCACATCCTTCCCTGGAAAAAGATATTTCGTAGTGTTTTTTGATTTGGGGGTTTTTTTATAGCTTCCATTAATTCAGCTCTTAGAGGGAAGTAACTGATTTTATGCGTGCCATATTTTAAATCTTGCCTCTGCATTATCCTTACATAAAACGAGAGACATATTACTGTTTGGTTTGTGGGTATTTTTCATTTATATTATCACCATGCTAGCTTGCTGTGCTCTAGCATTTTTCATCCCAACCACATAAAGGGGGGAAGTGAACAGCATCATTTTCCAGCTGCACAGGTAGGCGCACGGTCCATACAGTCACCAGCACAGGAATACTGAGTCTATGCAGGAGACTGACCTTACAGAGTGCAAAATGGTGATCCCCAAATCAAACCATTTGCAGTCCAGTCCATGGAGTCAACAGGCTGCTCTGCCCAGTAACAAACTGCACATGCCCTTCAACAGCAGGGCAGAGACGTCTACCTACAGCCTGGATTCAGAGAGATACTGCAGCTATTCAAAATAGATTTATTTCAGGCTGTTTCATACTAGTCCTAAAGTTAAAAAAATGCCACTGTTTTGTATGTTCTGCAGAAATTCTGACATTAGACAGAAAAGGAAGGAAATAGTTTGAAGCCTTCAAGCCAAGCAATGCTGAACACAGCTTATAATCGTACACTGAATTTAAATGGTAAATTTGTGTATTGTCATTGCAGAGTATAGTGCTAAGCTGATGGTTATGACA
This sequence comes from Aviceda cuculoides, assembly GCA_035590195.1. Classification (NCBI taxonomy): domain Eukaryota; kingdom Metazoa; phylum Chordata; class Aves; order Accipitriformes; family Accipitridae; genus Aviceda; species Aviceda cuculoides. Next base: position 3,740,941 of record JAVJGG010000039.1, on the reverse strand, counting down.
TTTTAGCTGTTCAGCATTTACGCTAACGGTATCTGACACGAGATTAAACCAAAGCCATGATGATTTAGGCTAAGTAACAGCACAAGGTAGGAGAAAAGGACAATGCAGGATTTTAAGTTTCCGAGGAGATTTCAGCCAGGTTGGAACAAGCAGCCCTCTTGAGACGAGGATGCTGGGCTGCAGGGCAGCAGCTCTCAGAAACAAGCAGTGATGTGTAGGACAGGGAGTTCAATAAAATATGGCTGAACATCATGCCCCCAAAATTACTACACTGGCTTTCTGGCTGCGCTCCAGTGCCTGACATGGGTAAAATATGCTTACATTTTAACAGTGAGGTGCAGCGGAACTCCATTTCAGTAGCATATTCAAATTATGTGCAGCTCTGCACTTAAAAAGACCTCCTCAGTGGCCCAGGAGCACATTTGTCTCTGCAGATGGTCTGAAGCAGCCCAGAACACTACTATCCCCTGCCAGCTTACCAAAAGGGCTGATTTCAAGCTGTAGGTAGACTCGGAGAAGCAGCCTGCCATGCCCCTTTTTGCCTTATACACTATCAGATCCCATAAGCAGGAAAACTGCAGTATCCCCATGAAGCATTAAAAGCTGATGCTGGTGGAAATGAAGTTCTAGGTAGTAAAAAATGCAGTTTGCAGCAGCAGAAATAACTGCCACCCCCTCCCCCCCCCAAAAAAAAGTTGGGTTTTTTTTTTTCCTCATTTTTTTTCTTCATTTATTTCTACCTGCAGGCCACAGCAAGCTCAGCAGAGCTAGAGGAGAGCAGGACAAGCTGGTGCCATGCAGCTGCTGTTCTTCCTCCCCAGACTCTGGGTTAGTGCTCTGAGCCCCACAGCCAGCCCCCAGGCTGACTCCTGCCTAATAACTGCTCACAGGGAGAGGCAGAGCCATCCCAGCCTCTTCCAGAAGCCGGGCCGGCTGCTCCCTGCTCAATCCTAAAGGCTCACTCATGCCCATCTTCCTACCTGGGTGTTTCCTGGTCTGGGCAACTTCAGCTGGAAGAGCCTTCGGAAGAAGAATGACCAGCACCACACACCAGCTGAGCCAAGGGGCCGCAGGGGAGGACATGCTGTCTGCAAGGGAGGTGGGAGATCAAACCTCTCTCGGCAGAGAAGGGGGGCATTGCTGGTTCGTGCATCTAAAACCTTTTGTAGGGGAATAGCTGGATGAGACCAGCGGGGAGTTATTCAGCCCAGCTGTGAGTAAGCCTTTCTCAGGGCGGGCAGGAACTACAGACGCCTGGCAACGCTGATAGCACTATCTGGGGCAGCTGGAGAGCCTAGGGTAAGGCAGTAGCTGAAGGAGAGTGCAAAAACTGTTATTTTGGATACAGACACTTATATTTAAAATTCTTTGTCAATACAGAAGTAGGTGTAAATGTCCTATTGAGGAGTCAGAAGGGAGAAGGTAGTTTGGAGAAGGTTATAAATCCACCCTTCCCTTCTACAAAGGTCCATGAAATGTCTAGTGTTGGTGGTGGGATCGGGTGTGGTGACTTGGTAGCAATTTCCTTCAGCTCATTATAAAAAGGGCATGTCCTGGGCAGCAGCAATTTAGTAGTGGATGTTGGATGCTGTTTGTAGAGGAGGATAAGGCAAATCTGTAGTTTGGGGATTGCAAATTAGTTTCTGGGAAAGGAAGGAAGAAAAGGGCTAGAAAAGTTCTTCTGCACAGAGTGTTTTGGGGTTTTGTTCTTCCATTTTAAAATAGCTTAAAGGGACTACATGGGCTTGACTAGGGGCTAAATGCAGGTGTGGGGCTGTGCTGTGAAACTTAGCAGGCGTTTCTCCTTGGGGAAGTTTTGTGGTTGGTCTGAACAAATCCCTGTTGATCTAAATGTGTCTGTGGGTGAGGCTGGTGGATGCTGGCTTCAGCCCCACCTGTATTTGTTCCTGTGCAGTCTCAGTCAACAAGTGCAATATAACCTCTCTTGAAAGACTAGACCCTCTGTACAAAGCATCTTTTCTTTCTCTCTTTTCTGCTGCTGTGAATTCCCTAGGGTTTATAAACTCTGCCTGTCTCAATTACTCACCTTAATGTTTGGAGAACCTGAGAAAATCAGATGAGAGCTCCTGGCAGCAGTTTTGTGTTGGAAATATATGGTAAAGAGACATTTCAATTTTACTGAGAATGTCTGTGTGTGCCAGGAAACCACCATTTTCTTGGTTAGAGCTCTCTTTAGTGCTGTAAGTAGTGAAATCTGCACACAAAACTGCCACTTTCCTAACTCTCCTCCCTGTGTTGAGCACCACAAGTACCATGCTTCAGCAGTCATTCAATACCCAATTCAAACCTGAAGCACTTGTGAGTTATAACCAGTACATGAGTCACTGCATGGGCTGTGAACGTGGCCCAGTGGACCACCAGACGTGCTGCAGGTTTTTGGTGCATCTCCCCAGTGACTGCAGGCCATTCGGCAAGATTTACGTTTTTGAGAGCTGCCCGAGTCTGAGCCTGCTTTGCATCGGAGCTGTCGCAAAGATTGCACGTAGGTGAATACTCGAAGCGAGCTCCTGAATACCAGTAGAGTGAGAGCTCAACCCGAGCTCAGCCTGGCCCTGGCCACCACGTACCCTGCAAAGCTACGCAGCGACGGAGAAGCCCGGACCTCCTGCTGGGATGCTCAGCGCTACCTGCAGTGGTGCTGCGCTGGCCGCCGATTTAGAGATGCGTCACAGGAGATGGCGTGTTGGAGCCTGCTCCCGGGGACAGCCAGCACGGACGTAACCCCGGGAGGCTTCCGTAGAAGCGGGTTTCCTACGAGAGGGGAGAGCTGGCAGAGGGCACGTGCTGAGGGGAGCTCTGCGGTGCGAGGTGTCCCTGCAGCGCTCCGCCACGGCAAGGAGCTTCAAGCAGATCCACTGCGCAGCGAGGACAGGATCCTCGCGGACCGGTGCCGTCTCATGCGATGTTCTTAGGCTACAACTGTTTGGTAACGTTCATAATAAGCTAAAGAAATATATTCACTAGCTTTGGAAGTGTGACCTTGTTGCTTTAGGAATTTAAATCCAAGTCTGGATTGCGCTGTCCTCTCTTTGAGCTTCTGTTGCTCTTGCCCTTGTTCTTGTCACCATTTTCTTCCAAGCACGGCTCATCATTTCAGCTATAAAACACTCCTTAAGAGGGCCGAGCCCTCAAGCTCAAAGAACACATGAACTCAAAGAAACCAGCACTTGGCTTCTCTGTGAGAAAAAAAACTGTATCACTTACTATCACAATGCGAATGTGTCATACTGGCCACATAATCCCCTTGCAAATCTCTGCCATTTGAAGTGAGAATTAATCTCCCATAAAGATTTCCCCGTGGGATCGCTGAAGCCATCTTACTGTAGCAGTTGCGAGGATTTTCGAATTCAGTCAAAGTGATGTATTCACAGATGTGCCAGATTTTAAATAATTACCTGCTATACTAATTATCCAGGATAATTCAAGCATTAATCTCCATCTTTATCTCTGTGTAGAAAATCTGTTGTTTACATTTTTGTGAAATGTTTTCTATAAAGATTTCCATCACCATCTCCTTGCTGGGCCATATGGTTTAGATCATACTTTGCCAAATAACAGCCAGCTTCTCAGCTGGTACTGACCCAGCCAGCAGACCCCGGCGATGGAAGATAAGTTTCAGTTCTCTGTATGAGATGGCTACCACTGCTGCAGCCTCTAGGTTCCTCAACCTCTTCATCTGTTTAGTATTTCAGCTTCCTTGTTGTCTGGAAAGCTGACGGAGGAAAACGCAGTTACTTTTAACTTAGCACAGAGGAGCTGAAGCACAGGGCTGTCCCGCGGGAAGCCTGTGGCAAATCGGGGCACAGGAGCCCAGTCTCGTGACTCTTGATTTAGCTCCCTGGAAGCACTGGGATAGTCCTGGGTTTACGTTAGCTCGGGGCTGATAGGCCGAAATGGATTTATGGCAGCTCCCTGCGCTCTGCTGCTGCTCACCGTGATTAGCTCTGGATTAGGCTGGTGCAGAGCCATGGTACAAACCCTCAGCTAAAACACAACGCTGAGGTGATGGTAATGCTCAGCAGCCAGGCACTCCTGAGATCTTCAAACTTGCCCACTGTGAAACAATCATAAGATAATCAGTTACTTAAGCTCTTCTACGCTACACAGAGCTGCACAAGGGCTTCTCCCCTTCCTCTGAGAAGTGTGTTCCTGGGATGCAAATCCTCCCCATGCCCATTTGGAAAGCATAATGTATAAAGATATCTAGCGTCTTTCTAGCTGGCACAAAAAGGGCCGTGTGTGCCTTTCATGTGTTTTATTATACAGCAGTCTGTGGGCTAAGCTGGAAATCAGGCTGCTGCCTGTCAGATGCAGATATAGATGGCTGTGACAATGCCCTCAGGACCAGGCTGTCTGACCGTGGCCGAGTCGGGAAGCCTTCCCGTTGTGCCGGGAAAGCTGGCAGAAGCCGGCATGATTTCTACATCAGGAGTAGCAGGACTGCTGTCTGCTGCTGTCCCAGGAGGTGCCAGCAGCAGCCCCACAAGATTAGGAAGTGCCCATGCTGTAGTACTTTCCTCCAGGAAGGAAGGAGGAGACGCAGCATTCGCCTTTAAACTGTGCTCACTGACATATCTATCTTACTTGCAGCCTATGGAGCAGGGGGGCTCGTTGCCTGAGAGGCACAGGAACTTCAAACGTGCTTTTTTTGCTGTGTAATTAGCTGCGCTGTGAAGTACAGAAGTCATTAAATGCTATTTACTGTATTTCTATCTCACGTGCCTCTTTATTGCTCATTGCAAAACCCAGAGCAGGAAACAGCACAGAAAATATATCAGCAATGGCTTTCAAGCAGGCTAGCACAAGAACTACACCCTTGTGTGTCCTGAACAGAAAGCATTACAGAAAGAGGGTCAGGAGAAAGTTAATCTTTACAGAACCTGACACAGACAACTCTACTGCAGTTTCAAAGCTGTTAATTTTGTGTTGGGCAAACTGGTAATAACATCAGCAGAGCTTGGGGGTTTAATGACAAGCTCAGAGAAGCAAGCAGCAAAAATCCAAGCAGGCTATTTGAGGTAAATGATGCTTAATATTTTTCAAAGAAAAGTATGTCATAGAAAGAAAAAAAAGTCTATGAGAAAAATCAGGGACCTACAAAGGCAATTAATGCATAGGTAATTCAGCTGCAGTTGACAACAAATGACTTTGCTTTCAAAGCTGGGGATGACATACTGAAGGATAAGAACTTAATAGGATCAACCTCAAAAATAATACAAGAAAAATTACTAAAGGAGGACAATCTAGCATTAGAAAAAGCAATTAGAACAGTTGGGGAATGAGACAGCCAGAGAAGAGATGAAAGTACTGTCTAGCGCAAAATCACATGCTGCACTGGGTAAAGCAAACCAAGTCCTGACCAGCAACCCGGCATTCACACCAGGGAAGCTGCAGCGGCCCCACGCCAACCACACACGGCCCTGAAGAGGCAATACCCGCGGGAGAAAAAGCCCACGGCAGATACAAACAGGCACATACATAACAAAGGAGCGCTCCAATATGTGGGAAAACATGCCCGGAGAGCCATAAAGCAAACCCTCTGCACCAGCACGCAATGCAGGCAAATGGACAGATGTGCGGCAGGAGAAGGGAGAGCTGTTCCCCCAGCAGCAGCTCCGCTGGGGATGCGGAGCACCTTCTGGTTCCAGCACAGAAAAGGACGTTCATGAAGCATAGGCAGGTCCTGAAGAAAGACTCATAAATAAATACCAGCACTGGCATATGAGAAAAGTGAATTCTCAGGCCAGGGTACAGGTAAAGACTTGATTTCAGAAAAGAGCTATCCTTATCTGGTAAAAGGCAGAAGGCAGCAAGGCCCTTAGGTGAGGAAATCAGACAGAGCACAAGGGAGAAAAAAAACCCAAATCTAAATTTTTACATAGCAGAAGTTTCAGATAAGCCATCAATGGGATTGCAAGCCTTAAAAACTTGAAAGCTGGATGAAGATCCCAGGCATGGTAGAGCCCAAAAAAGAACACACTGTAACGGAGGAAGTTAGGAAAATCTTTGTTAATTTTGCAGTGTCCGAAGTCCATCACTTCTAACAGATCAAAGGAACGGCCAGTTCAGCATCAACAAGACATAGAACGCAACAACTGCATTTTATAATAAGATGGATAAAGGACTCCATCTTTGGAGCATAGCCGAAGAGGCTTTGAAATCATGGAAATTATGGAAATGGGGTAGGTCACTGGCCGCAATGGAAAAGAAAACCGCTAATGGCTTCTGAATACACAAGGTGAAGGGAAGAGCATGGGCGTTCACTCCCCAGTGAGCCGCAGCCACAGCAGCCCCATTAGAGGAGCTGCTGCACTGGCCATTGCTTCCCCAGAACCGACGTCCATACTGCGAGTTGGCTGATTTTCCCAGCTCTGGGGAATCAGTTTGTTTGTACTTGGAAAATGCATGCTTTAGCATCTCTGCTATTTATATCTTCTATGTGCAGAATATATTCATAATTAACATTTTTATTATAGCTTGCAATGCACTACGTTCCACAATGCATTTAGGTTATATATATCAATTACCTTTCATCTCTCACCAGCATATTGGATGGAAATAACGAGAGCTAATGAGAAGGCCAGGGAATATTATATTTGAGAAACACGGAGAACTGTGGATTGTGCTGGTTTTAGTGCAGTTAAATTATGTGAGCTGACGCCTTTTTTTTTCCTTCAGTCATATTCCAGCAAAGTTCAGTTTTTATTTTAATAGTTAAATAAATCAGATCAGTAGGAAGGTCATGCAGACAAACAGTTCTCTAAAAAAGCCTCAGCAGGAGGAAACAATGAGAAGGATATCACTGAGGTTTTGTTCTTCCTACCATCCATTCTCTCTCCTTTATCACTGCCTGGTAAGAGCCTCTTTTCATGCTGAAAGTCAGAGAGGTAAGGTGCATCTGTGCTGATAATGTTAACTACCTCCAGCCAGGTCAAAATCAACTAATTCACACATGCCTGTAGAGAAATGGTGGGCTGAGAAGGTATGTCTAATGCAAAGTGCTTGAGTGTCGATGACCCTGTTAGTACCATGGCAAAAAAAGAAGAAGAAAAAAAGAGCTTTGCCTCATTTCTACTTGTACTATTTCCAGAATATTATCTTTGATTTTTTTTCTGCATAGCTGGTCAGCCTGGGATTTGACTCTTCCAAGGAAGAAGAAATGTCTTGAAGTTTATTGCTGGACTGGTAGGAGCCAGATACAAAGGAAAATGAGGTACTTCTCTGTACCCCTCAATTTATTTCTTGGTTTGGTTTTGGTTTTGGTTTTTTTTTTTCCCCAAGAGAAATTAGTCCCAAGAAGAAAAATCCCAGTTTAGAGCCACATGTGAATTTCAGATCCCAGGATCAAGTCTGTGCCATTATAAGGATGTGATTTTAGCTGGGAAATGTGATGTCAGCTGGGACAAAGGTATTTAAAAGTCTAACAGTTTATTTAATGTGTTATTTAGGGTCATTTGTAGCTTTTAGATCTGAGCTCTGATTATGAATAATCACAAAGCACATTTGATAGTCTTTGCCACTGACTCCTATGCTACAAAAATATTTACCAGAATATCTGGTCACATCGAGCTGACCAAAAGGGTAATAACACAATAAATTCATTACTGGTCTGACCCTGGGAGCTGTTTTCATGTGTTGCTGGAACTTCCCTGAATCAAAGCTCTGAGACTCACTGTATCTCCTTCGGCTTTACAACCTTTTTATGCACATATATACACAGCCCTTATATCCCTTCCTCAAGTAACGAAATGAATAAAATGATAATTCCCATCTTCCATAGTTAAGCAATGAAACAGTGTACATGTATTCAGGAACCAAATGCTTTAGTGTTTTGCTTTTTTATGACTGGTCATAAAGTGCCTTTCCTCAGCGAAGGAGTGGAGCTGGACTATGTCTTCTACTGAGTCTGTAAAGGTCATAGCACCAGTGGGAGAAGCAGGTGCCCAACACCTCTGGAAGTCAGCCTGCCTGCATAGTCACTTAAATGCAACGCATGAGCTTAGCTGCCAAAAATAGAAAAATTGCTCAAAAATGAAAAATCCTAGCTAAACATCCCCATCATTTCAATCCATCCTTGAGCCAAAAGGAAGGGAACCATTATAAATGTATGAGATCACTCAAGTCTCTAAGTGAATCTTGATCGGTGCAGACAGCACCGATTCAGGAGACGAAGGCCCTGTTTCTCCCCCAGATTCTGAAAGCAGGGTCTGCAGCTGCGGAGCTGTGGGGGACTGGACCGGAGCACAGAAATGCAGACGAGGAGCCACAGCACAGCATCCAGGTTATTAGACGTCTTCCCATTTAATTGGATAGAGTTGTATGTATCCTGTTTCACCTCTATAATCAGCATCAACTTATTTGCTAGATTGCAGTGTGTTGAAAAGGGAATCGGTGAAGCATTGGCATCTAAAAGGTCATGTTTTAGAGGATTCTTAATATAGTTGTTCCCATGCTCAGTATCAGGTGAAAGCTCTTCCCAGATAAATCCCTTTTAGTTTTTCACTGCTTTTTCCTCAGTAATATTTTTCCTTTATCTTTCACTTTTCCTCTTTTCTTCTGCCTTTTTAACAGAAGTCCCCTTGATGCAGAAGCACAAGATAATGCTAATTGAGTTTGTCAGGCCTAAATAAAAGATGGGGTAATGCAGGGGGCTGCAACCTACGTGGTTCCATCTGGATACTTCAACTTCTATCATGTAGCAAGAACAAACCTTGCTGCGCTGCCTCGCACGTAATGGGCAGAGAATTATTGACCTGTCATGTGGGGCACTGGTGTGTTAACTACACCAAAGAAAACAGAACCCACCCATACGAATGCCAGCAAATTCCCTGTAATATCTTAAATCAGCCAGGGGTCATCTACAGATTGCAAGCTCATCTTGTTTTTTACTTAAATGTAATGTTTCTGCTCCTCTGAGTAAGCACTGGAGTGGCTTGGCCATGGTGGTACCCAGAGTCAGATAAATATCAGGGTTTTCAAAGATTAAAAACGACAGAGAGGATTAACCTTCTGATCCTGCTGATGATACTTGTATGAGCAGGAGTTTGCAGGATCGGGCCCTAGGATGGAGAATCAGCTTTGTCTCGTCTAACAACAGAAGAAAGATGCAGCATGTGAAGTCAGGGCACATCGAGTGCTTCCCTTCAGAGGCTCTACAAACACCAGATGAATATTAACAACTTGATTCAAGTCCATGGGTTATATGTAATTAGGCCAAAGCCAGCAAAAAGACAAACAGTTCTACACCTTCAAATGAATACTTTAGCTTGCTAACAAAAAGCAATTAAGCTGCCTGCCAGTCTAGAGCGAGGCTCCAGGGCTAATTTCACACACGGGCCTCTCGCTGTATGGTAGCATCACAGCACACCACTGCTGCAACGTTATCTCCCTTCACTTTCAAAGAAAAATCTGCTGGCAGTCCCCCACGTTCAGTCACAAGCTCCAGAGAGAGCTCCCAGCCTTGGGAATCAATCCCACTCCTCTGAAGATGTGCTACCCAGGACGGAACTAGAGAGCAGGGGTCTAGCATTTCTCGACACGTATCACACTCCGTGGAGAAATGTAACAGAAATCCGCCTGTCCAAATGTCACAGAAGGCTCTGAGTAAGTTCAGGAGAATTTGCGATTTCAGTTAATTACTACTGATGACACGGATGAGTTTTGGGAGCGCAGTAATTGAGATTTGGGTAATTACAGTTGCACTGTAGAATGAAGAAAAGACTTGAGTACATTACCTGCACCCAGAACACAGGGTCTGCACATGGGCAGTGACCAGCAGGATGCGTATGTTGGTCAGCTGGAGCCCCCAAGGGCCATAAAACTGGGTGACAAACAGTAATATTTCATTCAGCCAGCAAACCAAAGAAGAGCTATGTAATCCCCTTTCTGGAGCCCAGTTGTTTTGCTACACCATAAAAAGCTTCAAGAGACATTAATCCCAGATCGTATTGGCAACAAGAGTATAACAAGAGCATAATTTGATTTCCTGCTGTATGACAGAGTTAAAAAACCAAACACATCTCAATTTCTCCTCAGAAATTCAAATTAATGGTTCTGAAATGGGGCTTGTAGACGAACACTTCCTGATGCTTTACAGTAGCTTAGATTTGAGTCCTGGCTTTGGAGCTGCCCTCCAACCTACCACCCCAATCTGGGGACAATCTACCACCCCAAAACCTGCCACATGCAGGGACCGTCCAGCTGTGTGTCTTGAACTAAGTTTATTGATTCGTAAAATTCTTCCTTAGCAAAACCACCAAGTAATAACCGTGCAGGTCATGCAAGCAGAGGAAGTGCAAAATTTTTTTGACAGTTCTAAGGGTCATAGATCACAGTGGAGAAGAGAATTTCTGCTGCTGTTGTGAATTAAACTGGGTAGCAATTACTGCCATGGTGCTGAGGGAGTTCAACTGGCACAGCAAACTAGAAGAATTCTTGTTCTTTGTAGATCAAGAAAAGTTTGATGCTACTTCCTGGGGGAAAACCAAAGTCATCTTGGAAACAATGTAATAGGGAGGTGAAAAATCCTTATATTACTCTGTGCTTTAATTTTTAAGCTCTCTACTCTGCAAAAATGGAGAAAATTCCATGTACAACATCCCTACACTTTAAGTCAAAATTTCCTGAAAGTGATCACTTATTTTTAGCTGCACATACCAACTGTTTCTGTTTACTGTAGAGCTTTTGTTTTGCTATGCAAAATATTTATCATTTTCATTCTCGTCCTCCACAGCATGCGCTAATCCACCCAATTTTATTCCATCATTTAAAACTGCACTCCTAGTTTGGTGTCCACTGCCCTAATTTCTCCAATCTGAACACTGGCAACTGTGTTTCAATTTGGTCATACACTCTACTGCAGAGATACACTTAAAAAAATCAAACATGCAGCTGTCTTTTGCAGTAACAGCTGTCTGAGATGAACTAGGTTGAAATAATAGACATACAAACCAACAGGAGGATACAATATACAAAACAACTTCGTAACTTAATACATACCGCTAGCAAAGTCATTCCAACATCACATGTACACCATGTATTACGCACTTGAAACTGTAACGTCTTCACTTTCATGCACAGTAGTTAATTTTTCTCAGACCTACATGGGTGTGACACTATCCCTGAGGTATTAAGCGTTGTTGTACTTTCCTAAAAAATCTGAAAGCTGCAAGTGCTTACATCTCTCCTAAATACGTCAGTGGGATGCCACTTCTCGCCCTAACTCACCTGGAACTCGGATTATGAGTTCACAGCTCTACGGTTTTCCTCCTGCAGATGGGTCTTAGTTGCCGTTCTTGCACTGATGTTGCTTCTCACTGCTCCTGCAGCGGCAGAACTGTTGGTACAGTTCCAGTGACTAATTCCTGCATGACTTCGCAGAATATCACGGATGTGTCCATAAGGAACATGTTTCCAGAAAACATGCATGATTGCTAACTCCCTGCAAAATGTACTTGCACCCTAGGAGCCCCAGTAACACCCACTATCACATTGTTTTGAAGAAATTACAAACTGGCAGAAGGACTGTATAACTTCAGATGCAGCCAGGTGGCAATCCTGTGAGAAACTGCCTATCACATAAAGTGTCCTCATTACCCACTCTGTTACTTTCTGCCACTTACAACTGATGGACCCATCTGGCTACTCTCAGATAAGTTCCATTGTCCTTCCTCGTGTCATCGTGACATATTCCTCTTCTATTCATCAGGTGATGGTATTTCTGTCACGTCCGGGAAGGTATTGAGATGAGGGGCCCGGCAGTGCATAACATCCAGTTGCATTCTGTGCTGCTTGTATAGAACATTCTGACCTTCACATATTGAAATGGCGCAAAGCGCATGGAAATTGTATGCATTTGGATTTTGTTTGCTTTGTCAGTGAAACATAGTGTCTCCCATAACCAGCTCTTGACAATGGTTTGGCAAAAGAGAAAAATGGGCTGTATGAAAAAAATCAATATTGAAACCGCTTCAGGGTAGCCCTAGAAAAAATGTATTTATTGAAGTCTGAAATAGCTTAGTAAAAAACCAACAAAATTATGGCAGAAGAATTCTTCCTTCTGTGAGTCAGAAATCACTCAAAGCTGTGTGGAGGTTTTACTCTTTGCTTGCCTTGCTCTGTCTTCCACAGATACCCTGTGGTTTCATGCTGTGTGCCTACAGTGCTTAATTAACTACCAAGCCCTAACCCCCATACTCGAAGAGACACAATGAAGAGCAAAGAAAGAGCAGCTTAGATTCTCCTTTCTCTAACCTCACAGCAGAAATTCACGTATATATGAGACAATGGAGAAAACTAACCTGAAGAGTAACTGCTACAAATGCATTGACGTATTTGTCCCCGGAAAAAAGGAGGGGAGAAAGACTGTTTGCATTGCAGCAGTGCCACTGGCTCATTAACAAGTGGAGTTAATTAAGATGTCCTGACCACTCCACTGCAGGGAAATCAACAAGCAGAGATGCACTCTCATCCCTGACTTCTAGCTCATTTTATTTCTCTGCAGAGTCCTGCACATGGCACAAGATTTCCTACTGATGCGTTTGAGGAGGAGACTTCCACCCCACTCCAAGGGCTTCTTGGTCCTTTCCCTCCTCCCTCCCTGGAATGCTGTCATTCCATGTGTATTCAATGTAATATAAATACCAGGAGGAAGAAACGCTCAGTATAGCAACCAGTCTACTGTGATTCAGAAAGGGGTAGACCTGATTATAGGAGGTTAAAAAATGATCCACAGTTGTAAAGCTCAACGTTTATTAATGAGTTGTTTTCTTCAGGGAAAAGATTAATTGATGTTTGCCCTTAGAAGACACATGAAGAAAACTTGTCCCTGAGAGAATGCTGTGAGCATGCAGAAATATTAGCTTCAAAAAACAAGCTGCATGCACTGCACAAGAAGAGGCTGGAAGTGACTGCCTCTTGCCTTCCCCAGAAATGTCACTGCTCTCAGTCGCAATTGCAATATGACAGCTTAAATGACAAAAAAGTATCCTGTAGCATTTTCAGTGTCATTCTTCTGAGTAGGGGGCTCACGCTGCATGCTGAATTGCATGTTATGCCTAGGTTAACTGGTGAGATCAGTCCTTTACCCTCAGGTCTCTCACAAGCATACTTTCTGCTGGAGCAATTCACTGTTCCCAACTGCTCCATATACAAAACATTAATGCAGCAGTCCCCTCTGGACCATTCACTGCAGTTAATTGTTATGATGGGTTTCTCTAAGTCATGCAGGATTGTTTGTAATGTGTCATTGCATCACTGAAATTATTCAGGGAAAAGAATGATGACTGGTTTGTATCCCAGTGAATAGCAAATACTGCTATTCTTATGCCAGTCTTAGGTTTGGGCTTTGTGTCAGTGACAAGCCTATTTGATGACAACAAAGGAAGGGGAATGGGAGAAAATGGCCAAGGAGCATATCTTTGTTTTCTGCCCCTCATTCCAGTCTCCCTGGAATGTGAGGAGTAGCACTAAACAAAGAGAAAGCACTTGAATTGAAAAAGACTGATAAAGCAACGATGCCTTTGTGATAAGCTGCTTTTCTGCTCATTTGGAAGGTCAATGGTCCAGTTTTTCTCATACTTTTTAACGTGATAAAGATCAGATGTCCAAAAGTATCACCGATTTGATTGGGTCTGTGCTCAGTTTGACTAGATAACTAAATTTAGGAGCCACTTGAATCAGCAGATGATAAACAGCAGCTGTGGAACCTGTTCAAGCAGACAACTCGATACTTTCCTCTGCGTGCTTCAGCCAGGAAAGGAGCTCACCCATACATTTCCCCAGAGATTTGTCCAGGAAGTTGGGAATGGAAATAGTAGGGGAGCTGGTGGGTTCTTTTTTTCTCTGTTTTATCCTCCATCTTCTAGAGTAAATCCAAGAGTCATCCAAAGCAGAGAAGGAAGTCTGTGCTCTGCCTGTACTTCTGAGTGACCAGCTGAGGACACAAACGACTTTCCTAACTCCTGTTTCTGTTCACAGATGATGTAACACTTCATCACCTCACTATCTCTAAACCTATCACACTGGAAAGCAAGTGCCCACTGGTATATCTTAAGTACTGTGCACACAAGATTTAGCTTCCTTCCATACTGTTTCTGTGTAGTTTACCTGAAGAACCTTAAAATGCAGAGCACGCTGCTTTAGTTTTCAATCTGTTGACAAATTTAATCATCAATGTGCAGATTAGCTTTTAGGTACACAGAATGAGATTACAGTAGAGAGACCAGTTTTGAACATTCAAATGAAGGTAAAGTTAAGTTTGAAACTGGCTCTACAGCCAACTGGCAGCCCTGAGGTGCCTCAGCTCAGATCCGTTCTGCACTGAGGTTACTCAGGAATCCAAGATTATGGGTCTACAGTCAGCTGCCAGGAGACGGGCTGGTGTTACAGATGGAAATGATCTCATTTCAGTGGGAAGACTGTGGAATAAGAAATTACAGGACTGGGCTCCTGACACACGCGGTTTCAAATGAGAAAATACTAATACGAGAGAAGAAAAAAAAAAAAAACTAAACACACCGCTGCGGCGGGGGGGGGCCCCCGCGGCCGCGGCCCCCCCCCCCCCCCCCCCCAATTAAAACTAAACATCAGGAAGCAGTGGGAAGGCTTCCCTTTATATGCCCTCTCTGCTACAAAGTAAATCAGCTGCTAATGACAATGTGATTAGTGAGGTTACTCTACAGAGGAAGACAAGGGCAGATCACAGCTGATAAGCCTTTTCCAGCTAAGAAGCATTACAAACAGAGCAAAAACTCCTCCGCAAGCATGATTCAGGCTAGTGAGTAGAAATCCCAACTATCTGCTGTCAGAAACTGGGGGCAGCAGTCTCTAGCATCCCAGAAGATACACGCTTGCTATAAGCCAAACAGATGAGGCACACGGAGAAAAACAAATGCAAAAAGAGAGAGAATGAGATAACTTACGGCAATGAGCTGGTAGGAGTTGTTCATCATGGCTATGAGCATGTTCAGCAGCACAACGAGGGAGATGACGTTGTAGGTCCCAAACATAGTGGCCCCAACAAATTCTGTGAACTCATGTCTGGCTTTCACGTTGGTGACATAGAGATTCAGCAGACCGAA
Organism: Aviceda cuculoides; assembly: GCA_035590195.1. Classification (NCBI taxonomy): domain Eukaryota; kingdom Metazoa; phylum Chordata; class Aves; order Accipitriformes; family Accipitridae; genus Aviceda; species Aviceda cuculoides. The sequence continues at coordinate 3,725,840 of JAVJGG010000039.1, read as the reverse complement.
CACAGACCAGAAGAGTGACTGGAGGGTCTCGAAAAGTCTGCAAATAAAACCAGATTTTTACTTGGCTACCTGACTCCGGGGAATGGAAAACAATGCCTGGTTCAGGCAGTGTTCAGGTGGGGAACATGCAGCTATTGGGAGCCTGGGACACCACAGAGCTGCTCAGCACAGCCATTTATTCTCCCCAGGAGGCAGTCTGCACTCCAGCCACAGTGACCCATTGGCCACTGCATGTGAGACTTGTGTCACATCAACAACATTCGCTACCTGTCCGAGAGCCCTGTCCGCATCCTTGTGAGATGCAACAACCCTAACTGTCCCAAAGAAACCCAAGGTTCCCTTGCCCACTCTACACACATGCACAGAACAGTCACAATAAATTCCCTCTAATTAAAATTGCCATGCTGTGATACTGCTATAGATATAAACCCTCCTGTTTAATCAGTGCCTGCATCATTAACATGTCTGCAGACTAAATGTTCAGGGAACACATCCCCAAGTACAGCATGACCGCAGTAGTTAAATAGCGCACAACAACAAGGCACCATGAGGTAGGAGTAGGAGATGCGAGAAACCACGTCCACTTACACCTTTTGCTCTAATATAATAAGCTGAGAGCTTGCGATTACTTTGGCTGCAAGTGAACCAGGACAGTGTGCTAAGACCTCGTCCGTTAGCAATGCACATGGCCAAAAATGCTGGTCAAAAATGCTGGTCGCTATGGCTTGTTTGTGCAGCAGCTCCCACCCACCACAGTGCAGTGCCCTCAATAACATGGTGCAACAATCGATCAGTAATGACTCAGATGAAAGAAAGTCATCACATTAATTCAGCTCGAGAGGTTTTCTTCTTCTGAAGTCTTCTTTCCATAGATGAACTAGACCTGACCTCACCGTGCTTTACAGCTGATGAGATCATCCCAGGTCTCTATTTGCTTCAGCCAGAGACAAGTGACCTTTCGCAATCACGTCAAATACATAATCAGCAATCTAAATAATTGCTCTCTTTGGGCATCTTTGTTTTGGCTTTCCAAAATATGGCATTTATATCATCCAAAAATGACATTTATACGCCTGTTTAAGAGTTTCCATTTTGGCCTGAGGTCAGTAGATATTTTCAAATGCTCCTAGTAGAAAAATCAATAAAAATAATTCAGGTACTTTACTTGACATACCAGGAATCTGTTCTCCCGGCTTCTCCGGGCATCTGTTCCACAGGTACCCCCATGCTTTATATGGGGATTTAGTTTCTTTATATTTTGTGGATGTATTTTCTGTTTTTCACTGGGCAAAATTATGAAGACTCTTTAAATAAAAAATCCTTTCTCCCAAAAGTCAAGCTGTTTGTTAGATTTATTAAATAAGTGAGGTGGTAAAATAAGGATTAACCAAAGAATGCTAAGCAATTGTCTACTAAAAATGGTGCAGTGCTATCTTTTAACTTCTTTTAACTATTAGCGGTAAAAGTACTGATTAGGCTGTAGGCTCAGAGGAGACAGAGGTTCCTGTCATGAAACTGAAATCACTCTTAGAAATGATTAGTGTATTGCTCTGAATTCACAGTATTAACTAGGAGCATAATTTGGGCCCAGACTAAGGCCAATATATTTACATGTGGACATGTAGCCCCCTTCGAAAAAGACAGTAACTGGTTTCTGCAACTTTGCATAGAAGTGAGGCTTAGTTACTCTTTCCTAAGTGTTTAATGACAGGCCAGAACCACGATCTCTTTTCACAGTGTTTCAGGTGGGCTCACGCCACTTCGGAAAAGCAGCTTTAAAAAAAGAGTTTTGGAAATTGTGATTGAGAGACTATCCCCTCCTGCCAAGTATATTTTAGATCTTAGGCAAACAGGGGAAATCTCAAAGCTCCATCTACCACTTTACTCTCCACGGCAACTTAGAGAGAGCAAGTGGCCCCCTCTGCCCCAGGAACCCTCCTGACCTCCCGCAGTCCCTGGAGAAATGGCCCCAGCGATCAGTGTGACCCTCCAGTGAGAATGACACAGCAGGCAGCAAGGTGTGACTTCTTCCACCCCTTCCTCCTCTTCCTTTCTCTTCTCCCTCCTTCAGTTGCCAGAGTCACAGCGATAAAACATATTTTCAAATTGTCTGCCTAAACAGTAGACACTCTGTTTTCTAAGGGATGGTGAGGCCAAAGCATAAAACCTTAAATTATTCATGACTTCACCTCATTGCTGTCACAAAGGAATATTACTTTTCCATGATCTGTGTTTGTGATGCAGAAAATTTCCTCACCAAGAAAATATTAAACCCATCCTTTGGGAGTGATAGGAAATAATGCACCAGTAAATAGGTGTCACGTTTTAAACAAGCTGTACAAACACAAGTGGCGTCCTGCTTTTCCTTCCCTTACAATATTAGATCTTATTGTGTGGCTGCCTAGAAATGCTGGTAGGAATCAAACGGTACTGATTGAAAGCTTTATATATTTATTCTTTCATTAGGGATGAACTATGAGCAAACTTGAAGTAACACCAGCCCTGGCTTGAATTCACTCCAGCCATGCTTGCTCTCCCCAGCCCAACAATACAATTTTCCGTTTTGCAGGTTGCTCGTTCTTAGCCAGTCACCCATGCTGTGCAGCTGCTCAAGGGCCAAATGTCAGCTTGTACTGGGGGTGTTAATAACGACTATTTAAACTTTTAAGAACATGTTAAATAAATTTCTTAAGCAAGTCTCAAACAAAAAGTAACTGCAGAGTGTTCTGTCCCCTGCCAGGAGACCTCAGTCCTAATGGATCCCCTCCCACTGCGATTTTGTTTTAAACAAACCTCTGCCATAAAGGCTGAGCCCCCTCAATTTCCTTTCTGTGCTACATTCTCCTTGGCAGGGGGTTTAAACTGAATGTTAGGGTGGGAGAAATTGTGGTCTGTATTTAAGCTGATCTACACACTTTCTGTTAAGTGGTTCTATATAATTTCTAGTTCCCAAGATATTATACCTTCTTACAGACTTGAGGATCTTTCTTTTTTTCCTGCTGACCCAACGTTCTTTTTATTTAGTCAAATCCCGCTGTTGTTTTCTGCACTAACCTGCTGACAGTGAAATCTCTAGAACAACTGATTTGCAATGGAGACAGGTCCAAACCAGAATGCAGAACTGAATACATCTGTTCACCATAGCTCCAGGGAAAGGCAGACTCTAGTCCTGAACTTTGGGAAGTTTGACCCTTCGTGAGCTGGAAGTTGCCACTTAACAAACATCGTGCTTGCCAAACATTTCTCCCTCTGGCTGCTGCATCAATATCAATGTAGATCAAGGAATAGTTTTTGTTATTTAATTCCTCTGCAAGGGCAGCACAATACATTCTGGAGCATGCGAAGCAATTGAAATAGAAAAAAGACTGAAGTCTTTAATTCTGTTTTTCATTAGCACAGTGGAGTTCTATTCACTTCCTCCAGATATAGATGGGTTTAATGAGAAAATTAATCAATCAAGTCTACGGTGTTCCTGCTCTGTAGTGGAAAATGGCAGCACGTCTGGTCTACCAGGTCATGATGCTCTTGTAAGGCTGGACTCCACCCCATGAAAATCCCCCACTTCTTTTAAGGAGGGAGCACACAGGACAATGTTGGAGCCTTTTCTCTTCCAACCTAGTCATGTAGCCTCAGCCATCATCTGCTTTTGATAACAGTGCAAATATGTCACAAATCCTTTCTTAACCTCAAGCCTTCAGCTGAGGAAGGGTGGAGAATTATTGGGCATTATGACAAGTTTTATTTAATTTAGCATAAAGTGGTGGACAACAGTTTTGTTTTGCTTGTTTGCAGGGCGTAGGCCTTTTTCTAGACCGTGCTTTATTTATTTCTCTTCCCATTGTGTTTTAAGTACTGTGCAAGCAGCAAGAACAATTGGGTGGGGGCTGATTATTATAATTATTTCAACTATTAGTAATTAAAACAAATACATCAGAAAGACAATTCATGTTATTTTTCAGCATGTGCTATCTCTTTTAGCCCTGCCAGCTGTCATCACAGCAATTTCTATGCCAACATCTCAGTAAAGTACCAGCATTTCCAGCAAAAAGGATTTTGCTGGCATTTTGGTCTCATCCCACTGCAAGAAAATCAGAGAAACTTGCAACATCATGTATGCATTAAAATGGCCTAGGTGAGATTGTTGTTGTTGCGGTATCACGTTATTTATTAATACTTTTTTCAGAAGTTTATCCCTTGTTTTCTATGTTTTGTTTAAACGTAGAATTCCCCTCCTTCCCTTCCTTTCCTCCGGAACCAGACAAAACAATTATTACGGCAAAAGGATACTTGCTTTCTCAAATATACTGAAATCGTACACAGCCATAATAAAATTTAAGTTGAAGGATCATCTAGGGAGACCCTTTGGTCCAGAACTAAAACGACTGTCTCCCGCTTCCAGACCTAAGTAAGAGTCTTTCTGACAGCAAAGCTCAGCAGAATGTCTGCCCCAGTTAACTCACACCTCTCCTGCATAGTCAACCAGCTAACCTGATATTTGCGAATGAATGAATAAATGCACTTTCAATGCAGTGACAGACAACAGGCAGAGACAGGTAAGAAAGGGGACAGTGGAAGTCAACCTTAAAAACAGAAAGGCAAAGAACATCTTACGTGGAGAAGGCATTGTTCTGTTTCTCACATCGGATCCCCTTGCAGTTGTTGGGTTCCTCCGAGGCACTGGTCTCATAATAAAAATAAAGCTGGTTCAGTCCATTGGCAAAGGCCAGAAGCACCAGACAGTAGATAAAAAGGAATTTAAGGATGTCTAGCAGCATGCGTCCCAGAGAAATCTGCAAGGGTCCCAGGTGTGAATTTGCTGTAAACAGGGATATGAGACGCAAGGAACTTAAAATGTTGGATATTGCAAAGAGGGCTTCTGCAATGAGAGTCGGGTGCCACATTTCCCATTCCTCCCTTGGACGAGAACCATTATACTGAAAGAAATAACAAGGGTATAGAAGTGAATTACCTTGTAATTACTCTGAGATAACTCAAAAAGTCACACCTGCTAATACTAATGCTTCACATATAAATACTAACCAGGTACTGGTGATGCAAGAAGTACTTTTAAGTCTCAGCTACTGTTAGACTGACATCTGGGATTCAGGATTGAAGCTGACTTGATCAGGGCAGAGACTTATGTTTAATGATGTGTTCCTATGGACCCTCCCTACTAGATTATGACACCCTGATATGGATGGCTGTGGGACCAGCTTTTGTTTAGAGGCTTCTGGTATGTCGGCTGTTCTTAGCCTAAATTTAGAAAACAGGCCTTTTGAATGTTGAGTTCACTGTTTGCAGGTTCTTCAGGTCCACAGGTTCATACACAATCTCCTTCTCTTTCAACATTTAAAGGAGTTCAGGTCAGAGATTTCCGATTACCTTTTTTCCTTTTTCCTCCTAAATATGACTGCACATTCAAAACACTGCACGTTCCAGGAAGAATGCGAGGGAGGGAAGAAAGCAAGCAATGAACTGAGCATAAGAAGTGGATGCTTTCCTTCCCTAGTAATCTCAAAAAAAAAGTGCCAACAGCCCAGAACCAAAATGGTTTCTTCATATTAATTTTCTTATTAGTTAATTTGTCATGGCAATTTTAAAAGAGTTGCTAAAGCAGAGGTCATAATTACAGCTGAAATACTGGATACATTTGAGTGCATCAATTATAACATTAACTTGGTTTGTAATGGAACTGTAAAAGCAGAAGCATTTTCTGAGCGAAGTGCAGCCAGATGCAAATAGGTAACACAAAAGAGCTGTTGTATAAATGTAACTACACTGGCTTAACTACACTGGCATGACAGAATGGAGTCGAAGACATTTTAACATCAAGGAGTAATTGTCCTTTTAACATTTGTCTCTGCTCATTTAACATGTATAAAAAGGCAAAAATGTACTTAGAATAATATAGCTAATATAGCCAGCGTGTTAGGACTCCTGGAATAATTTTTCTACCTTTTAAAAAGAAACAGTATCAATATCATACTGACAGATGAGTTTGCAGGGACTTTCTATTTAAATCTGAAGGTTCTGTACTGGAGCGTACAATTTTTTCAAGGACACAACTAAAAGCAAGTTGATAGTTCTAAGTATTCCTGTGTATGAAGGAGCTGAGACATGATACAAAGGCATTTCAGCATGACCTCTGATTGCTTCTGACATTTCCAAACTGTTCTTTATTACATGAACGTCATGGCCTGAGTCTGTTAACTTGATGTGAAGATGGGTCTTAAAATGTTTACAAACAGGCAGAGACGTTAACTTTCTGCCAATATCCAGCAGTGGGGGCGGATAGTTGTGATGGGAAAGCCTCCCCTGCCTAGAGAGCACAGTTGTTCGCTATTCTCTTCTGCATGCTGGCTGGACACAGCAGCCCAGGGGCTCTCTGCTAGGGTTTAGCATAGACTGCATGTAAAGATATGTGAAAAGGTCTTCTTCATCTCACATCTAACTTTAAAGGAACTTGTTAGGGTCATATTTTGGCCCTTTATAAAATGATGGTATATCCTTGCTTGGAAAATAGTAGTATCTTCAGAGCAGCCTAGCATCATAGAGAAACAGAAGATTCCAGAGGTATCTAATGAAGCTGGGTATCTGGGCAGGCTAGAGTTGTTTGGGTTAGGCATCAGAAGATGAAGATGAAACATAGCAAAGATGTATACAGAATAGTACAAATAAATGTGACACCAGGCAGTCACATTTATTCTTCCTCATTACATGATAATTCAATACAGCACATGAAAACTGATTAAGAACGTATTTTTACCCTATAATTAGCCCGAAGATTTCAATGGCATTGGACAATATTAGGGGCAGGTCTTGGAACAAGTCAAATCAAGAAAAAAAGGTCTACACGTAAAAACAAGGACGGAAAACATTAGTGTCAGTATACAATTTATTTTTCTGATATTTGGCAGAAAGCTGAATGTCCATGTAATACTTTGAAGTTCTAAGAAATGTTAGAATATGGTATATTGGCATATATACCAGCCTTTTCCAGCTCGGGGCTGTTCTATAAATAACAAAAACCTTTGCAAGTCAAAAGGTTTTGAAGCTATTATGATGTTAAAAATCCTCACATTTCAGAGCATACTGCAACCTCTAAGTGACATAGGTCAGAAGGGAACTTGTGTGAGCACACTGTTTCAGAACTACTCCTAGATAAGATTTTATGCACCTCTCAGAATTGTCTGACAGTGGTCCTCATCAGGAGCAGACCTTAGATCAGCCAGGTCTAATCCAAGTGGGTCTGATCTGTACTCAAACAGATATATTCCTGTAAGCATTCTTTTGTGTGCTGGCATATTGGTCTTTGTAGTTAGCCTGTAAGTTTCTGTAGTTCTTACAGAGTATATAAACAAAGCTGTACTTCCTTTGTATGTGTGGTTTGGCTACAAGTTTATCTCTCAGTATGTGACTGTATAATTCTGTGGATGCACAGCTCTTCTAGTAATTTGTGGGTGAGAAAGAGAAAGAACGAGATTGTTAACATTTTAAGATTTGTTCGTGAATCTTATGATTTCCAGCATATTTTTTTTTTATTGCTCACAGTTTAAAGACCAACCTTTCAAGTCTGTGATTTCCTCACTGGTTCTGAATGTTGGGAGAAAAAAGATGTAATCTGTTCCTGCTTTGATGCTGTTACAGAGCTGCCTCTTCAGGGAACAGCAACTATCTTAAAGCCTTTCCCTTTGAAAAACTAACTCACCGCTATGCAGCCTTTTGGATTTTAAAAAGGCCCCATAGCAGGACTGCTTGCTAAAGAGGTTTTTATAAAAGCCTTGCCATTTCAGAGTCAATGAGCTTTGTGAAATTTTCTCCTCTCTTCCTCTCTGCCTGCATACATGCTTGGGCGGGACTAAACAAGGTTGCTTTGGGGAAGCGCTTGTCCTGGTTATTAGGAGCTGGGCTAAAAGTAGTACCCTTCTACCAGGGCAAAACCAACACAGTAGCACACCAACACTAGAAAGTACATAAGTGGCCAAGGAGAAGACTCCAGTTACTTGATTTACACCTGTATAATTATACTAACTGTAGTGAAGTTACTGCTGATTCATACCAAGAAAAGAATCAGGCCAAGTGTGCAGCTCCAACTGAAGTCAAAGACAGCCACTGCATAAGGAAGTTTGCAGGAGGCCATTTGTGTCTCGTCTGTGTCTTTGAAAAAAGAGAGACAGAAGGAAAGTGCTTCAGGCCATCCTCTGGCTTCAAAACATGTGCATATGCTAACTTGGAGCATCAGAAGTTTATAAATGTGGAAGGTGCTTTTGAGGATGAGCTCTGATGTGCATTCCCATCGTAAATGGAACATGACAATGAAGAATCTACATGGTGTTAAATCTCCAGCATGTTCTTTTGTCATTTCCTTGCCTATAGTTTAAAACTATATATTGAAGAGAGTAAGTTGACTCCTTTATATCAGATGGAAACCTCCTACTAGCTGGTGAGGGGCCTGGAGCACAAGTCTTATGAGGAATGGCTGAGGGAGCTGGGGTTGTTTAGTCTGGAGAAGAGGAGGCTGAGGGGAGACCTCATCACTCTCTACAACTACCTGAAAGGAGGTTACAGTGAGGTGGGTGCTGGTCTCTTCTCCCAAGCAACTAGTGATAGGATGAGAGGAAATGGCCTCAGGTTGTGCCAGGGGAGGTTTAGATTGGATATCAGGAAAAATTTCTTCACAAAAAGGGTTATCCAGCATTGGCACAGGCTGCCCAGGGAAGTGGTGGAGTCCCCAACCCTGGAGGTATTTAAAAGACGTGTAGATGGGGTGCTTAGGGACAGGGTTTAGTGGTGGACTTGGTAGTGTTAGGGTTAATGGTTGGACTCGATGGTGTTAGAGGTCTTTTCCAACCTAAATGATTCTTTGATCTTTATCTATTGAAGATCAGTGGACATAAAAAACCACTGTCTTATTTTTTTGTACAGTTGAGTGAAGACACTTATCAAGACTGATTTTTTTTTTTTTTTGTAATTGTTCTTTCATTCAGTGCCTTATAGAGGATTGAAAATTTTTCTGAAATTATAGAATGCTAGCAGTTATTTACTGGGAGACTATTCAGTTTGTGAAGAAACTCGTTAATAAAAGTAAAGATGTTTAAAATGGGTCCACACTGAGTTAGTGAAAGTCCAGCTTAGTTTACTAGCTTATGCCCAGCATCAGTAGATTTGAGGTTTTGTGCTTACGTTAAAAGCAATTTGCAGAGTATAGTAGAGAAATACCTTACCTGAGTACTGGAGATATGGTTAATCTGAAAGTAAAACTAATTTTATAGTCCAATTTTTTTTTTTTTTTCCCCAATATTCAGGGAATCTCCATCTGTTACCATCTCACTTATCAAGGAGGTGATTGTTCTGAACTAAAATCCTGGCCACCTCTTTGATTGCACTGGAAACCTTTGGCCTTCCAAATACCCTCTCTGACCTCCTGGATTGGAGCCTTTCGAGAATTCAGCAAATTCTTATACAAAGCCTTAACGCACTGTTTTACTATTTTATCAGACTATCTTATCCATCTTGTAGGGTGGGAAACACTAAATTGCATCCAACATTTGCATCTAATTCCTAGTGCTTTGAGAATGGCAAATTTTAAAGCAAATGAGTAAGACCCAGATCTAATTCCTCTTGTGTTCAACTTTTACATAAGTGCAGTTTCACCAGGCCTAACTCCTTTCTCTGAGCAGTGCAATTGCACGAACTATAGTACCACTCCTTCTGCTGTATAGCAAAACTGAAAACATTAAGTATACTCAGAGAAAAAACTTCTCTCTTCCCTCCTTTCTCCATTTCACTTTCATTAGCTCATGAAGGCTGATGACCACTGTGTCAGATGGTATCTAAGCATGCCACGCTTCTTCCTAGTCCAAATAAGAGCTTTTAGCTAACCCTACTTTGTGGAAAATTTCCAGGTGATGTAGTATCCAGCTACCAAAAAAGATCAGGACACTGTAGCTTCTAAGAACTGCAAAGATCCAGTGCATTTGACCCAAGATATTTGCAGAAGTCATATGTTAGTGATCACTGCTTAGTGGCTCCTCCAGTGGTGTGTAACTCCTCACTACCCTCTCTCCATTTTCCCTTCCCTAAGCAATAGTGTCTAAAGTTGAAAACAAGCCCAAACCAGCAAAAACTTTCCCAGAATCAAACCATCCCTTTTGATTTTCAAGACTAATTACTTTCTGTCCATTCAGTAGCACCAGGACCCGCATTAAAATGTCGTTCTGAGTTAAAATGACATTCTAAGTTACATAACCTTCCCTAACAAGCAGGCCTGTGTCCTGTACTGTCCTCCTTTTTTTTTTTTTTTTTTTTTTCCTGACTTTATTCAACATGATTACCTTTATTTATTTATTCATTGACTTGTGGATAAGAAATGCAGTTTAAACTTCTTTAGCTAAAATAGGGGAGAGATTCTGATCAGCAATTGAGGACTGTTCCATGCAATTTAACACACTGACACAGAATCGAGAAAATGGCTCTTCCTATCTGTCTGTAGTTGCTATTACAGGAAATAACCACTTCTTAGGAAAACTTTCAGTGATGTGCACGTTTATGTAACTTCGTTGCGATCATATTGAAGTTTACTTCTGAGAATCAGACTGTTTGTCAGATCCAGAAAGAAGTGACATGTGAAAGGAATAGCAATGGTCATGGATAGTTAAAAACCATAGACTTAGAAGCCCTCTTAGTCACCCTGTGTGCCAGAAAAGTAGAAGGGGAGCAAGGAGAGAGAAGAAGAACAGAAGTTTTTTTCAACAAAAGTATTTCCACATAGTCTGAAGTTTTGAGGAATGGTGTAGAAACCAGAAAATCTTCTTTTGGAATTGTGACTTTACTAATGAATTTTCTTGTCTTGTTAGGTCATTCTCTCTTCCTATAAAAGGAAATTGTGATGTTTGAAAGTCAATGGGGATTCTTGTTTTGATAATATTTGGGCATATGGGGAGGCAGTCATAGGATGCAGCTGTGTAACATTTTGATGGTATCTGTGACCAGTTGATCTGTGATAAGATAAAGTTTTGTATATAGGAGTGGGTCAGACACCTTATGAAAGGAAACACTATGGGTGCTACATACTAGAAACTTGATTTAAAACTCTCAACAGCTCAATAAAAATGGGTATTTTGCTGCAGTGCCTGAGACAGGCAGGGGGCTTACCCATGTACGTATACTTCAGTTTTCTACCACTCCACCATGTGGGAGCAGGAATATGGGGCAGCTTGTGTGAGGCACAGAATTGACCTCTGCTCACCAAAGTTATGAAAACTTAATGTCATGAATAGCACTGAGAAAGGAAAATCCTGACAACCCCACCATTCATTACATGACAACAGTGCTCTCAATGAAGCCGCTTAAAAATTGTCATGTGAAAAATTTATTACTGAAGGATAGGTTGTCTGCAGCCAAGGGCTTGATGATTGTGGTCCATTTGTCCTAGTAAGATCCTCAAGACTCCTTTTGTTGGGTAAAGAAAATTGAATGTGACACAATAAATAGTACCTGAGAACTGTCTGAACCATAGCTGGTGTGGCACATAGTGTATGAGGAATAGGAACAAGCTGCTGAGTTTGTGATTAATCTGATATTCCAAGAGTTGAAATACTCAACACGAGAGCCAACTGAAATTGGGAAGAGGCTGAAATGGGTGAAGGTAGCTATCATCAAGTTCAGCACTGTGACTCTTCAGTGCCATGTCCTCCAACATCACAGTAAACATGAGATTTGTGAAAACTCAGTCAGAGCAGTAACATTTCGTATATTACGGTGTCAGAGGAGGAGTTAACTTTGCAAGATGTCTATGCCTAAAATTTCTTCCAGTCTCTATGACAAAGATTCAAAATAATCATTGAGTGAGTAAATATGAATTTTTTGAGGGGTAAGGAGTCTACACACCATCATTTTGATCCCAAAACCCCTTTTCAGGGATTCATGGACATAGGCTTGCTCATGAAGTAAATACATAAACTGTTTTTTGGTGTTTAGGAGATGAGCAGTGTACAGTCAGATTGTTAGTTTTTTCTGTGATCCTAGATTCTCCCAGTTAAAGTCATGGCATAGGAAAAGTTATAAAATATGTTCATAAGAGTTTTGCAAAACCGTCCTTACTCTCCTTTTGTTGTACTGCTTGCTGAAATATCTAATATATAAATACTCCTGAAAACACATCCCTCTCAGGAAGAAGAAATATGGTGTTTGAAAGTAGTCATAAAGGACAGGGAGAAATAAGAAATGGCAAGACGACCTTTTCATATATATGTATATGTTTTTTTATACATGTGTGTATGTGTGTGTGCATGTATATATATTGCACATGTCATTTTTGCTTTGTGCAAGGTACTCTTATTGTATTATAAATATATATAAGTCAGTACATATGTATGAATGCATATAGAAAGACCAGAAGTCCTGCACTGTGTTGCATGTGTCTTTGCTATTACAAAATGACTGGTACATTATATTTATTAAAAATCAATATGCCTTTTACAGGTACATCCCCTAGACATTGCTGTCTTAATGTCCTACCTCTAAAGAATGAAAGTCTCCCCATTCAGCCAAAATGCAATTTTCTAGCTTGAACTCTTGGACTCAATTTGTTTTTAAAGACAAGTCATCCATAACAGTAGCAGATATGGTGGCAGTTTCTTTAAAAGTAAAAAAAAAAAAAAGTCTTTTTTTGAGATTTAAAGATAAAGAGAAGATTAGAAAAGTGCAGGAGTAGTGCACACAAGCTTGTTTGACTTCTTTCATTTCTAAGCAGCTGGATCTGTTATAGTTTGGCATAGCATAAGTAAATGAAGTACCTAGAACAGATATAATCCTGACCGTTGCACAGATGAGATAATTGGTTATTAGAAATAGGTGGATGTGAATAAAAACAGAGGCTTGACAAAATCTGTAGAGGTTTTTTCTCTCATTCAGGCCTGTTTTTAAAGGCATGTATATAGAAAGATCTATGCTCTTCTGCCCTCGCTCTGCTTCGGTCATGTGAAAATCCCTTCTGGTCTGGAAGCCGCATGGGGCAGGTCTACGTGCCAGGGAGTTTGCCCTTGTCAGCTACACATCTAGAAGCATTGGGGACCATCCTGTAGCAAGACCTCCACTTTCTCGTTGGGAGCAGAGTGCTGCTGGTACTGTGCCTGTGTGCATCAAGGCTTTAACATCAGAGATATACAGCTTGTTTGATCAAATATTGGCTCTGCATAAAGGGAGCAATACTGCTTTCAGACCTTGGACATTTGTTCAGTGGGTCCATTTCAGAACTCATTTTTAGATGAGACTATAACGCCTTCTGTATTGCATCAGTCCATTTAACGTAATCTCACAAAATGGCCAATAGCAGATACCTGAAGACAAGTGTAAGAACAAAGTAAACATGAAGAGATACTTTCTCAAAACACTCCAATTTCCAGCAGTTTGTGTTTCAAAGACATCCTCTGATGGATTTTTCTTCCATGAATTTTTCCTGTTTTTTTTTTTTTTTTCTTTAATTTCTATAAGGACTCACATCCACAATACTTTGGGTCAAAGAGTTTCTCAGCTTACCTGCAAATTAAATTCAGACATCTGTATTAAATTCAGGCTCAGCATTAAGCTAAAGCTGTCAGGTTTTGAACGGCATTTGAGTTATCAACTTGAAACCCAGGCAGACAAGTTCTTAGGGTTCAGTTACAAAGACAATTCCTTACAGTAGGAATTGCAAGATTTTAAAAAGTGCTAGCTTGATAGGTTGACTATCTCTTGTTAATTCTGTGAACAGCTATTCTACATGCAATTGGGTCAGTAGCTCACCTGTCCCAGTCTACCCATCATCTTCAGTTTGTTACTTGCAAGACAAAGTTTCCCAGCACAACAGGAGTCTGTCTGGCAAATGAGGTTCTTACACATTATCACAAATTGAGTAATAAAAGGCTGGCTGAGTAATCAGTCCCCAGCTTCTGTGCTGAAACTCCCAGTATGTCCTTTGTCAGGCTGGAAATTGGATTGCATGACTTAGACTTAAAGAAGTAGCTGGAAGAAGATAAATTTTAATTATTGTTGCTGATTCTCAAAGGTTTCCCCACTGCTATGTACCAATAGAGCACTTGAACTTCTAAATTTTCTAGTGGACCTCTGCTTATCATGTCACAGGGTTAACTAAGTAGTCTAGAAAGGCAGTAAGGTTATAGTGTCTGTGCAAAATTGTTGGAGAGTGAGGATATAAAAGAACTCAAACAAAGACACATTGAAGGAAAACAGTTGAGGAAAGATTGCAATTATCAATCTGCACAGCCCTTTGCAAATGTATTTACAATATCACTATGAGTATTTTTATTTGTACTGCTACTGTAAAGATGGGGAAAATACTGTCTTGGGAGTTTTCAATACAAAAAACTGAGACTTGTTTAGTTCTTTGTCCTGACTGGAAGTTTTCACTGTCTTGAAATAGGAATATAAAGGCAGCAAAAAGTCATCTGCTGTGTTGACCCAATAAAGAAATACACATTTGGGTCCATGAGTAGCTGACAAAGAAAAACACCAACAAAAATTCTCCAAACTACTGACTGCCAATAAAATGTACAGCAAACCAAACTTTTTTTTGCCAGAGGGTTCTTTCCAGTAGTCTAAGCATCTACAGTAAATTCCCTACATGCTGTTCAGTTAAATTCAAATCATCTGGATTATTGAATATGACAGAGAAAACCACCATCATCTTAAAAAGAGCTGCATGCTTCTAGGGGCTGTCGAATTCAGGGAACAGAAATAGTGCCAGATCTTTCTGGTGCCATGCGACTGATGCCAACGGACTTCCATCAGCCTATCTGACAGCAGAATTTAACTCTTCATTTTTATGTCAAAGAAGCCTTTATGGTAGTATTAAGAGGCCAGGCCATTGCATGCTGAAGTTATAAATGTCAGTCGCCTAAGAACTGACTGTAGACAAAAGAATAATATATGTATATACAAGAAAAGCCATGCTTAAGCCTTAAACTTGTTTCATACATTTAAAAAACATATTATGCCATCTAACAAAATACTTGCATTTTAGTAAAAAACATGGGAAATCTCTTAAGGCAAAAATAAAATTAAAAAAAAAGACATTTCTGGGTGTAGCTTTCACATACATAGAAAAAGTCCTGGATGTGTACAGAGTTTAGTGTGTCAGGAAACCTTAACAGTACTGAGTGATCATTAGTGTAGCTTTATGTGACTGACTATATTCAGTCACAGACACTATCCTCAGCTGAGATTAGAGACCTATAACAATAATCACTAAATAAATGTTTAGCAAGAAAAATCTCTTCATCCATCCCACCTTGGAGAGTTTGTGGCCAGATAGAGAAACCAAACAGGACCACACAGGAGATCTGTCTCAGACCAGTTTCAGAGCCACCCTCTGGTTATTGAGATCCCAAATCCATTGTAGTAAATTCAAACACACCAGGTGACATTCTTCCCTGGCATTGTCAGGATGTTCCCTGGGATTACTTTGATCTCTGTAAACTGACATTTTTCAGGATAATTCCCACACAGAGTTTGGCGTGTAGGAAATTCCAGGGTCCATTCCGAGTAGTCAGGTTGAGCGCAGCCATCCTGCTTTGAGAGGGAAAGCAGTTTGCTAGCATAAACAGTGACCACTCTTTGAAATTAGTTCCTGATGCCTAGGAATGTTTCTGATGAAGTCTGGTTTTTTTAAATGTTAAATGTCTAGTTTCCATTTAATCCATTCCTACATTAAGGATCTAAGGGACAACAATGAAATGCAGAGTGAAGGCATCAGGTAGACAGGACCGTCAGGGTTCCTTCTTGGGATCTGACCTGCAGCTAGCCCAGATTTTGATCTTTCCAGTCCATAACATCAAGCTCATGATCCATCTTCATATTACATACAAAGTACAGAATTTCATGATACCAGGACTATGTAACCAACAGAGATAAAGGTTAATTATTTTTTATAAAAAAGTAATTGATTGGGGTTCCTAAGCTTGAAATTTTCATAAGTTAACATTTATGTAATACCCATCTACAGGTCCCCTGGGTGGAGAGCAGAGGAGAACTGGTCAGGTCAAGGAGTATTTAACATTGTTATCACCAGAGATCCACGGAATTCTAGAGTTTTGATTCCTAGACCTCAATGAAATACAGCACAATTTAGATGACATCATTTTCAGTGAAAGAGTGGTAACATTGACATGCTTACTCTTGCCTTTCACTAAAGTAGGTGCCTAGAACAACTGTGTTCCTGATGTAGATACCTAATTGAAATGTATGTGTTGAGCTTTCTTGTCCAAAGTTAAGAAATAAAAAAACTGAAGAGCAGCCTGGAATTGGGTGCTCTGATTCACGTGCTATAAATATAAGTAAAACTTTTCATTTAGTTTCTAGACTTGTAATTTTTTTTTTTAAACAGAACATAACACTGCTGCATGCATGCATGAACTTCACTGACACATAAAATCAAGATATTAATTATTTGTAGTTATTAAAAATCCCATGCCAGTCTCAAAGAAGAATAATTTCTGCTTTTTGTCCATCAAAAAAATTCAGCATGATTAATTATACTCTAAGCACTTTGTCAGCTGTGTATACTATTTCTGCCTGATGCCTGTTCCTAACGATTGTTGAGCCTCGCTATGTATTTTTAAAGAACAGCTGAATCCTACTCGAGGGTGGCCTCTAAGATAAACAAACAACAAAAAAATTGAACTTAAATCTTTTGATATACAACTTACCTAACCAATGAACATTTTCCGTAGATTAATGAATTCATTTTTGCAAAATCCCATCTGATATCTATTTATCAGTTTAGTATGAGAAGAGGGATATTGTATCCAGTAATGTTAAAACAGTTCAGAATATCTCTAACCAGAAATATAAATGCCTTATACAAAGCTATCAAGGACACAAGAAACTGGATCACACTGATGAGAATCTTGAGTAGGAAAAAAGTGCTAAATCTGAAACTGACTCCACATTCTTAATTTTCAATTTTGTGCCATAGATTCAGTTCCTAAAAAATGAAAGTCTGCAGATGCTGTACTGAAAGACTGCTTTAGGATGCATCTTCAGCACATGGATCTTCTAGGCTTCCCATAGTCAATTCTGTCTACATGATTAGGGCAAAAGATTTTTTCAAAAAAAAACCCCAAACAGAAATAAAAAATAATTAAAATGTTTTCAAGAACAAAGTATTAGCAGGAAAATGTAAACTGAAGAGAGGAAATTATAGAAATTCTCCCAAGCATATACAATATTATCAAATTTTATGTTTAAAAAATAAATAATCAGATATTAGGCACGCAGTGTTTTCTAAAGAATTCTGAGAACACTTTCATGCCTGGTGCATTCAATTGTGCCAGAGACTGAAAGTGTTTTGTAAATTACAGCAAATATTTTCAATGAGGTATTGAAAAAAAAAAAAAAACCACAAAAGCTGAACATATACTAGATAGAAACTATTATGACTGCTACCTTCCTATGAAAGATCTAAAAATATACTAGATTTAAGGGTTACTTTAAACAAACCCAACTTTTCTTCAATATTTCATTAGGAATTTTATTTTTAATCACACTGTCAAAGAGAATGGAAGTCCTGTGTCAAACTTTTTGTTTGATATTAAGGGTGATGAATTCTTTTGGAAAAGAAGCAGTTAGTAATGAATAATTGGCATTCTGTAGTCTGATGTGCCATTTTAAGGCAAACATAGTTCTCAAACACGTCATTCAATGAAGCAAAATTTCTTTCTTGCAGATGTATTTCTTAGATATGGCTGGAATGCTAAATCATATACTTCCAGAAAACTTCAGCAACTGTTTTAATTCAGAATGAGAACATATTTCCAAAATTTATTGCAGAAATGAAAAATCAGAAAAAGATATTACTTAGAAATATTACTTAATAAAGGGTATTACTTAGAAATTATGCAGTTTGAGTTTGGATCCTATTTCATGCTTTTCACTCTTTTTGTGCTGTACATAATTAATAAAAACTACTGTTATGCTACACTACAAGAAAAATCAATTGTGTTATGATTATATTTATTTTTAATCACTGAAAGAACATTATTATTCTGTTAGGTTGGGTGCAAACCTCTTTAGCAAATCAAAATGTCTCCTCTTTCTTGCAATATAACAGTTTTGCTCTATATCAAGAGTTCCCTGTCTACTCTAATGACTCATGATGTCCTTTTTCTGTCATGTCTCGCATTCGGTATGCTTTTTATTTTCAGATTAGCTTCATCAGCCATTTTTCAAACTTGGGGGCATGTTCTGGAAAATTGGTAGGCAATCTGCCTGAAGGAGGAACCAACACAAACAACATAAATTTTATTTTTGACAAAGAATCATAGGTCCATGGAATAATTTATGATGAAAAGGGCATCAAGAGGTCTGTAATCCAACATCCTGCTCAAAGTGGGGTTAGCTCTGAGGTCAGACCAGATGGCTCGGGGCCTTATCCAGTCAGGGCTTGAAAACCTCCAAGCGTGGAGATTGCAGGACTTCCCACGGCAACCCGCACCTCTACATGATTGTCAGCATAGTGAAAAAACCTTTTCCTTATATCTAGTCTGAACCTCTTTTGTTTCAGTTTATGCCTATTACATCTTATCCACCCACCAGGCAACTCTGTGATGAGTCTGGCTAGTGTCTTCTCATCGACTCAGCTGCTATCAGATCCCCCACAACCTTCTCTTCTCCAGGCTTAACAAGTCCAGTTTCCTCAGTTTCTCAGAGAAATTTCTTCAGAGATGGTGCTCATTGTGGCTTGGGTTTTTGTTTTTGTTTTTTTTTTTTAAATAGAAGGATGTATCTTTCTACCCACAGATGATATAGTTGTGAAAAATTCAAAGATGATAACCACCTCCTCTTGTAGATGTTTGAATGCATCTCATTTGTGTACTCTAAGATCATCTTACTCTACATCCCTTTCTAATTTTCCTAGAGATTCCTTCTTTGAGATTGTAAATTCAGTGCACAAAGACTAAATTTACAAGTATTGCTTTTATGGGAAAAGTGTTCCCATGTTCACAGCAATGGTAGTAACTATGCTTACTTTAGCTTCTGTTACATTAAATAACCTTCACTTATATTTCATGACCCTGCTATCCTCTAAACAAGTCCTTCCCAATCACAATCAAGGATGGTGTTGAATATATGTCTACAACCTGAAGGGAACTATAAGTGTGCCAAAGATTTCCTAAGCAGATCCCTGTATCCTTTACTAAGCTGAGCATCGTGCTACCCATGGAAAAGAAATGTTAGGGACAGCTCTGATGATTGTTCATCTGCCCACTCTGTTTATTTGTAAAATACTAGCAGCAAACAGTTCTCTCTATACGCACCTTGAAACCACATGAAGTACATGGAAAAACACGCCCACTGATCCAGTGAGTCAAATCTTTCATCCTTAGAGCCAATATAATTGAATTGGCTGCTATGGTGGGCTGTTTTCAATTATTTCCTCAGAATTTATTGGCTTGTCTTCCTGCTAGGGACCTTGAGACTTAGTCAGGGAACTCTATCAGCAACTCCCTTTAAGGAAACTGTTGCAGTAGGTAGTCTTATTTATGTTTTAATAATTGATGTAATTGTAGTTAAAAGTATACCTTGGCCTATTGCCACTCCTGAGCAGCAACTGAAGCAGCAGTCAGGTGGGATGCTCACAGAAACTGAAACCATGGTAGATAACTATGTTCAAGCTATTGGCTCATATCCCTGGTGAATAAAGTCCATTAAGTCTAGAAAGTTATTCTTCCCATCCAAAGGTTAAATACCTCCAGATGCAATCTGCTTCTTGCTTCTAGTAGTGATAAAGCTTCGCCACTGGATGGTGGGTTAGCAAGGGAAAAAACAAGAGAAAAGTCATGGAAGGGCAATTTTTTGGAATTTGTGACAGGTATACACAATGTAGAGCTGGACCTCACACAAATAATGGGCCTCTGATGCTGGTACATCCATGGGAATCCAGCTCCATACCCCTGCTAGACTTTGAGGACAAATTTTTGTAGTGATAGCTGTGGAACTAACAGGAGCTCAGCACAAGTCAGTACCTGAATGCAATTCAAGAATGGCAGGTGTTGTAATCTCAGCTGCACAATCCACTGTCTACAATGTTTTGGGGATTTAAGCCAGCTAATTTAAAGCTAGCCTGGGCATCTTGCAAACCCCAGTCACACACATGAGCACAGGACAGACAGACTTTTCACAATCACCTGTTCCATCTTTCTTTTGCTGCTGATGGCAAGATTGGAGGAGAAATCCATTCCGAGCATCCAGAGCAGGCTGTGACCTTCACTGAGAAGAGAAGTAGTGAGGGAAGCAGGGTGTGAAATTGGAGTTACCTGCTGTAATTTTGCAAAATTAAAATAAGATGAGCAGACAGTGTTCCTAGCCAGCTTCTTGCAGACCAAAGATGGGCTGCTCTGTTCCAGCAGCTAACCGGCATCTTGGTAATGAAACACTCGCAAGCTGACATCGCTTTCCCTGTGAAATGCCATCTTCTTGCAAAGCTGTTGCCCTGATAAAAAGGGATCAGAGGGTCATACTCTTCTCCCTGCTGAAAGTTTATTACACAGGCAGATGCTCAAGCAAAACTTTTTAGGGGCATTGCTTCCTCTAGCATCCATCTCCTGCCAAATGTCCATTTTGATATGCCACCTGAGTTGGCATGTGTTGAAGCCAGGACTGCGCTTTTTTTTTTTTTTTTTTTTAGGTATACTGCACTGTGTTCTTTCGACTACTTCATAAGCTCTCTTTTAAATGCTTATTTTTAATCTCTCTTTTTTTAATCTCTGACTCTTTTGACTTCAACTAGCCTACGCCTCACTAACAACCTGACATTCAGAGCTAGAGTGATGTGCAGTGATGTGAAAGCAACTAGAAGGGCAATACCCTGGGCTTGTCCGATTACTACTACTATGGACCTTGCTTCAACCCTGTGGATAATGTACTATACTCCCACTTAAATCCTAAAAGAACTAAAATGCTCAAGTGAAGCTATACCAAATTTTCAATGAAATTATCCTTGTGAATTTGATTACATTTTTTCTTAACACATAAGAAGGTAGCAGGCAGGCCCAGGGTGGTTTATTGCATTTACTGAGTCATTCTTTGTGTTCCTTGCTGACCTGCTGTAATCTGAATTTGGCCCTGTGCACTGCTGTCAGGAAAGTGAGGACTATTCCGAAGTGCTCAGCAATATTGATCAATTATAAATGATGAATTTGTAATGTGTAATGGTACAAATCCATGTGGTGTTAAATCTCTGTGTAGCTAACAGGGTAAATTTATGTGCTTCAGCCAGCTGAATGTCCCATTGTTCTGCCAACAGTATGCAAATACTTCTGTACTATCAGGTTATAGTGATTTCCAAGCTACCACATGAAGACATATTCCTAAATTAGATATTATATAGACTTTAATTCTCCCTTTGTTTTACACAAAAACACACACATGTTTTTCATCTATATATCTATAGCCAAAAATGTTACTTCAATATATCATACAGGCATAATCTATAATTAACATAAAAATGGTGCCAAAATCCACACTAGGTAAATTTTCTTTTGCTGAGAGCAAGTAATACATTCTCATTTCCTGTTTGCTTCTGGTGCAACACCAATCCAAATCACCGATGACAAAGAATCATTAGTAGTCTATGTATAATTAGAAATTAGTATCTGTATAGTTATTATTTGATTGCTAGAATAGGCCAGTGGGAGGCTATCTCAGGGAAACATATGTGGTCCCACAGCTGGTGGGACCTTCCACAGTTCATCTAACTTCAGAATATACCTTCACAAAACAGTAAAGACATTTGACTTGGTTTAATTCCAGCTACAGCTAGGAACTGCGAAGTCATCAATGCCATGGCTGTCATTCAACAAATGTTTTTCCTTGCAATCTGTTTATTTGCTTCTGAACAAGCCTGAAAGTGCCTCGTCTTCATAGTTGGTTTTGAATCCTGCTTAAGCCTTGGTGACACTCCCAGCTGGCTCTCCCTCCTCTTACCTCACCTACAGAGCCTGATCCAGGAGGTAACCTTGGAGGATGCCCAACACACAGGACCTTGGCCACAACCAGGCTCTGCTTCAGCAGCAGCAGTTACATGAGGAAAAGGTTGCTGAGGGCTCCAAAAATTAATATCTAGTTTCCTCCTCACCTGTAGGGGCAAACTGCACATCACAGATGAATGCTGCAACCAATCAGATATTAAAAGTATATGGCGAGAGCAATTCTCATCACTTATCTTCTGGGCACTGATGCTTTTCAAGCAATTACAACTCATATCCTTCCTCAGCCAGGCATGTACCCTAGCCACTAGACAGAGTCATGATTCTTTTTGCTCCTTCCCTGTAGTCTGATGAATCTTTAATTCTTTCATTAAAACTGTATCAGCTTCAGCCAGAAGACTTGTCACAGCTTCCCATTTTGGTGTCTAAATTTATTGCCATTAATCTATTGCTAGCAGCTCTTTACTGCTTTTAGCTTGCTTCCTTATAGAAGTTTTGCTGACGTGATTGTGTTGGCTGTTCATTTGCCAGTCTGTCCTTAGATACTAACATCTGGATCTGTTGACCAATTTCACCAAGCCTGAAAGAAGGATGGAAGTTTTGTAGATAACTGAGCACTGGCAAGCATTATAAAGATGGACAGGTGGATAGAGAGAACAAGATTAATTAAATTGGTCAAAGGAAGAGAAGGCAAGACTCAAGTGTTAGCCTTTCTGCTTAGCAGTAGCGGAATTGCTTCGTGTTGCAACCAGGCTACAGCTATCCCTTTGCTGCCTCTTGTGCAACGATCTGGCACTTGGTGTTGGGCAGAGTAACACACTGAATCTGAAATTCCAGCAGTTCAGGAAAAGAGGGTCTGTTTCTTCTGATGAAAGAAACTCTTTTTCCTTTGGAATTGCATGCCACAGGACTTATGTCCTGGTTTTACAAATTTTATAAAGTCACCGCAATTTAACTTTTTAAGATCGTCGATGACAATGGTGATTCAGTAAATGTTATTTTCACTATGACCTTTTAACAGGGAAGAAAAAAAACAGCCGGCTTCTCAGGTCTTGTTTTATCAGTATTTTCCTACTCCTTGGGAAAAGAAAAAAAAAATTAGAAAGGATATGGAGGACTTGAAAACATTATTTATTTATGGTAGGAAGTACCCTAAGCAATATTTTGAAGAAAATAATAAAATATTCAAGGTTCACACTTGATCCTTGGAGTAGAATTAAAGAGGAAGGCAGGCAGACAGGAAGGTAAACATTGCTCTGATAGGGAAATTAAATGCTATACTGGGGGCAATATTAAATTTCCTTCAGTTGAACTGTGTTGAGGTACCTCACTGAGACTTTTTTCACTTGGTAGCATTTTTGTTTGTGATGACCACTAAGTACCTTAGGAGATCTTTGCAGAATGGGAAAAAAGTGCTCAAATACCTGTAGGGTATTTGGAGGAAATGTTTATTATCTCTGTCCAAATTTTGGTCACATTTTCCCAAATTTATTGAAATGTACAATAATTTTTGTCTTTTCTGCTTGTATCTCACCTAAGGACCTGGAATTTGACATCTCATTTTCTCCCATACTGATGGTCAACCCATTAGATTCTTCATTTCAATTAGTTTAATTTTTCTTTACTCCTCCAGGTACGTTATAAGGTGGATTTTACCGCGTTTGATTTATCAAGCACCGTAGCTATCTTGCCTTTCTGATTATTAAATTGTTCTGAATACATCTGCACCCTTCTCCAAAAGTAATTTAATTCAATTGTTAACCAAAATTGGAGTGAGAGGACCAATCAATCATTTAAAATGTGAGTTTATTTATGACTTGTTGGTTCCGTCACTTGGAAATGTGGCTGAAGCCTGGTCTGGCTCTCTCCTCTCTGGCTGTCAGTGATGCCATGGTGTTTGTTAATGCACTGACTCTAATAGGTATGTGGTAATTGATCTAGTTTAAAATGTGATAAACTAAATCATGAAAGAAAACTACTCAATAGCTTCAAACAAAAAATCACTTTTAGTGAATGCAAAAGGCTGTTTGCGATACTCAGTAGTTGAAACAAAGAATAAATACAGCTGAGGAAGACCAGAATTCTCCTTGAAGAGTAAGTTACTACAATTATCCTTTTCATTCATTGATTTTTATAAAATATAGGATCCACACTGTCTGTAGCCCTGTCATTTAGTAACATGAAAATTAACCTTGCCTTTATTTGGGAAGTAAAAAACAACCCGCTATGAATATTTCATCCCAGTAGGAGTCTTCATTTTGAAACTAAAAGGAAGTAGCAGTTCTTGACATTTGTCATGAACTTTGTCTTTTGCATTTCCATAATAATAATGTCCACAGTGAGCCATAATCTCTGCAGATGGTTTCATCCATATGATCTCAACTTGGAGAATTAAACAGAAAACAAAACCAAAATCTTTGAAGAGATCAGGAAGTAATCTTGAAGTGAAGTTGTTTAACACAATACCTGCTAGAATTTTCAGCTGCTGAAGGACAATTTAATTCTAGATAAAACAGAAGCTTTGCTATTCTTTACAATTCAGGATAGATTCCGATCGCTTCTCATGCTGACCTGACTATTCAGAACAATGTGTGGGTTCATTTTCTTCCTTAGAGGAATATAATATTATTCAGCATGAGGATATCTCCCTAACGTTCCAAAATCTGGTGGATATCAAATAAAAGAAGGCAATACACTATAGTAAATGGAAGAACTGGCAACTACATTTAGAAAAGAGTAAAATTGACTCTATGCAATCAAATAGAATATATCAATATCAAAAAAGTAGGTGTTTCATAGACTGACTCTTCTGTATAAGTAAGAAAAGAGATGAATAGGGTTATTCTGTTAACTTACTGATAGAGGGTTGGATTTTCTTTTTTTTTTTTTCTATTTTTGAAAAACCAGTTCAAACTTCATTATCCACTCAAGTAATTGTTCTATCTTAAATTAGTTTTTTTACTGAATTTTCTGGGACTTTCACCAGCTGGGAACAATGGCTAGCTAGGACATGATATGGTTTCTTTTTTACCCATCTCAAGGAGACTATCGAAGTGTAGTTAGGCACATAAAAGAAGAGGTAGGGAAATGCGGTTGCCCTGCTAGAGGGGAAACCCATCCCTCTATACCAGGAGAAAATATACAGGAATAAAAAACATTTCTTGGGAAAGAAATAGACCAATGTCCTTTTCTGAGTGAATTTTTTTCAAAGATCTTTGGACACCAGAGCTGGAAAATGGCTATGAGCTGGGAAATGTACAACTTGTATAGTAACAAAGAAGAAAGAAAACTATGAAAAAAAAATCGAAGCTACCTCACTACCTCTTTTTTATGTTGTTGAGGGAAGCCTAGTTCACTGTGAATATAAAATAACTAACTAAATGCATGATGTATTCAGTTTGTTTTATTTTGTAGAAGAGGGAGACAAGCAGAAGGGGCAAACCAGGAAGGCTCAAAGTTTTCTCTGGGAGTACTGAGGGCAGCTGCTAGAGAAGTAACAACTCCTGCTGTGCCTCCTGGCTCCCTTTGATTCCTTGGGAACTTCACATTGGCTACTGCTCCTGCCACTTAATGATAACCTTATCATTATTAGCTTATCTCTTTGGGGGAGGAAGAAACTCTAGCACACATTTCCTTTTCAGAGCCAGTGGTTACAGATGTAACACCAGAGTGTGAACCAGCAAGGGGGCAATTATGGCAGGTGGAGGAGGGATGCTGAGCCATGGAATGAGATGGTAATTGTAATTTCATAGAGAAAATGGGTTATGAGAGGATAATTAAGGGAAGAAGCAAAAAAAAAAAAAAAAAGTGTATCATTGAATCTGGGGAAGCAGAGAGAAAAAAACCTCTTTTTTTTCTGGCCTGTTCAACCAGCTAGACCATGCTATAGGGGTTATCCTTGCAGTAGGTCTTTGAATATTAAGAAAAGATCAAAAAAGAGCATCCCAGAAAGGTACATTTGAGAAAAGTAACACTGAGAAATATTAGCAAGGCTATGGATATATAGGTCTGACTTCTATATTAGACTAATAAGTCAAATTACCAATTGGATAAATTATTAAAATGCATGTAAACTAATAGAATTAATAGTCATGTGTTTAACTATGATACAGTGGAAAAGAGTTTAAAAAGATTTTGTAGAAATCAGTTATTTCTCACACCTCCATCAAAATTCAACCAGTATTCAAAAACAAGAAAACAAAACACTAAACCTCCCCGAACAAAAAAACTAAATTCAAAACAAAAGCTGTTGTGATTTCTATAGTACAGCTGGAATTTAAAAAAAAAAACAAAACAAAACAAATCCAAAAAAACTATTTACTTGAGGGTATAAAAAAAACCCCAGTGGTGTTAGGAATAAGAAAGAAAGAAAGAATAATAACTGTTCCAAAATTTGAGAAAAAAAGCCCAGTTTTTACAGCTGTCACCAAAGGAATCTGTGCAAGACTTGTGTTGTTTGAAATATTCATATGTGCTCCACAAAAGGGAACAAGTAGCGA
Organism: Aviceda cuculoides; assembly: GCA_035590195.1. Taxonomy (NCBI): domain Eukaryota; kingdom Metazoa; phylum Chordata; class Aves; order Accipitriformes; family Accipitridae; genus Aviceda; species Aviceda cuculoides. The sequence continues at coordinate 3,699,355 of JAVJGG010000039.1, read as the reverse complement.
AGTGACAAAATTTGCAGATGACAGAGAATGATTCAGGACATTCCAAACTGAAATACATTATGAAAAGTTGCAGAAGGTTTTCATGATGCTGAGTGACAAGGACATACATTCACAGATGAAAGACAATTCTTGTTAAATGCAAAGCGATACAGATGGGAGAGGAATTCTCAGTGTACATAAATAAAGGCAACCTCTAAACTAGTTTTTGTCAGTCTGGAAAGGGATCTAAGAGTTCTGTTCTGGTTCTGGTTTCTGCAGAAATTCCACTCGGTAATAAAGAGCTGTCATAAAGGCAAATAGAACATTGCTGTTAAAAACAGTAGAGAATAAAACACAAAAAACCATTAAGCCAAAGTAAGAAAAAAACAAATACTGTGCCTGTATCCTTGTGCCTGCACAAAAATCCTTTTCTCCACCTGAAAAAGGTGATAGAATAAAAAAAAAAAAAAAAGGACAGGTAAGAACAAAGTCATAAAGAGTCTTCTCTGTAAAGAACCAGCAAGTAGTTTAGGACTTTTCAGATGAGAAGAGGGAGGGAGAGTATGATAGAGGCATGCAAAATCATGAGCTGCATGGAGAAAGGGAATGAGGAATGGTCAGGAGAAAGTTCTTGCATTATTCACTCTAAGAAACAGGAAAACGAACAAGCTGGCCTGAAACTAACAAAATGAAGCACTTTTTCATCCAGTGTACGATTACACTGTGGAATTCAATGCCACAGGATTCTCAGAAACGTTTGTGGCAGAAAGTTCCCTTGGCAGCTATTGAACACAATGCTATAAATCCATCCTGCAGCACACACTACAGCAGGCGAGAGAAGTTGGGGAGACCTGAGGGACGTACCACTCTGAACACTACTTTGGTGTTTGAGCAGGTATTTTATGTATCAGCTTAGGACCACAAGCATGACTACATAGCCATTTGCAAAACTTTCAGCTCTTTCACCACTTGCAAATTTGACTTAGATGCTGGTGTCACAGAATTTCTGAAATACTGGCCTGTGTCTTTAAAGTAACTGCCCTCTGCACATTTTTTCATGGTTTGTTTCTTTACTTATTTAAGGTGTGTGGAAACAGCTTTTAATTGGCAAAGGGACACAACAGATGCTTTTCAAATCCATTAATCTCCATGCACCAAATTCTGCTTCTCAACATGGTGCCAATGGCCTGGAACAGAAAGTAAACCATTTTGCGGTAAGTTATTTTCTTTCTGTTTTAATTGACTGATTAAATGTGCTCAACACTAAAAAGCTGTCCCGGCAAAAGGTGTATTCTGATTTCACTATGTGCCGCTATCTGATTTGTCTATCCCAATATCTACTTATAGGTTTTATTTCATGTACATGTGAAAAGCTTTAAAAATTATAGTAGTGAGTATTGCTGCTTTCCCTGGCCTACGCTTTCTGGCTGCTTGGGTGGAGGTTAATCCTGTATTTCATCGCAGACAGACTGAAGGTAAGTTGACAAAGAAATTCTCCATGTATTTTGCAATATAAAAATGCAATGCCTAGTGCCTTGTATACCTCGTAAGTACTTGTAAACTGTGATTTAATACCCTCTTAACTGCCTTCCACTAGTCCAAACATGTTCAGCTCTTGAATCCCTTCCTTGTAGGAGTCCTCCTGTTTGGAGGAAGCTGGGACATCGTTTAGTTAGGCAGACAAATGCTCACAATGGTGTGTCAGCAAACTTTCTATTAGTCTTTGGAAAGCTGCCAGATTCCAATTTAAAGTAAAGGGCACTAGGCTGAGCTGAAGGGGATGGAGAAGCAAATTAAAATGACTAATTCAGCTGCAACCACAAATGTAGGTCTGACCCAGGCTTTAGCTTTGGCAAGGCCCTCCAAATAGACTTTCCTTAAACAGGCTAAGGAGGAATGGTTTATTTTAACATGTCCAAGTAATAAAATATCTAAACACTGGGGTTAGTTATATTTGCCAGGCACAGAGAAACACTGATTTAGGGGATGTGGCAGGTATTGTTTTGTAAGTGATGCACTATAGTCACACACTTTAGTACTTTCTATACTGCAGTTGATTTTGCATACAACAAATGTTCCCTATCAGCTCTCATTTCTGTTCTTCCCCCTCATTCCCACCCCCTGCTGTTCCAGGAATAAATGTTCTGTTACTTCTTTAGCAAGCTAACACAGATTTCTCCTTTTTTTTTTTTTTTGTGCATTGTTTGTTTTTTTTTTTTTTAATATTTTGTCTAGTGTAAGCAGGAATGCTGCAAAATATTATATTCATCCTAAATCCACTTTCTTAGTATTTAAATTTGCAGCAAATCAACCCTTGGCTTCAGACTACCTCATAAAGGCTTAAAAACATACACAGCTGGCTATATATGTCCATAAACTCTATGTTTTCTAACAGCAAAGGTCTTGGCTAACCTATTTTTCAACTTCATTCCAAAGTGCCTATTAATTTAGATGACTCAGATCTGTAGCTTTCCATTCTCCTTGGAAATAGTATAACTGTTTTCTAAATCGTAGCCAAACTGCTTTCATCGTTACCTATGGTTCATGTCACCAGCACTAGGAGCTGGTGTTCCAAGAAAGAAATTCCAGATACTACTGAAATGAATGGGTCTGATCCTGTTCTATGTAAAGGTGAGGGGAATTTGATTCCAACACAGCACATCGGAGGTGCTCAGATGATCAGGAGAGTTGAGTTTTGGCCTCCAACTTGGTGTGACCTTCTCTCACTTCTTTCAGCTGTTCCATAAATTGAATCTCAGCTGGTAATTACTGAATGGCTCAGTCCTTTTATATTCATTTTCCTCTCTCTCCCATTTCACAAATGGAATCAATGGCTGCCAAATGCTGCAGAGCTGTTTGGAGTAAGAGTCTTGGCATTAACAATCCTGGCAGTCCTGTTAGATTTGTTTAGTTTCCCTTCTAATCTCTGTACCAAATCCCAACTTCACAATTTGCCAATCCAGAAAGCTTCAAAAAAAACCTCAAAAGATACCCAGCACTGAAATGGTTTGATTTCCTTAACTTGATATACGTTCTTTCATTCTCATTCACTCATTTTGCCTTTTTTTTTTTTTTTCCTAAATGGTTAAACTACCTGGGTTGCCTGTGCTCCACCTTCTCCATGAATCTTTCACGTGTTGCCAAGCACACGCTGTGAGAGGCAGCAGGGAGGCTTTGGCATGCCAGTCCTCTTTGCTGTGCCCGCAGATCTGTCCCAGGAGAGGAAGGCCATGTGAAAATAACGGGTCCAGGTGAGAGTTTAACTCCTCTGACACCTTACTTGAAAAAGACCTGGCACTAAGATCAAAGCGCTGGCATCTACCAGGGTCTGATGTTCCCCAAGGAACTGCTGCAGGGGAAACTGGTGAGAATGAAAGACCTGGCTGGGCAAATCTCAATGCCTGCAGACTTCACTGCACAACCTGGATGACATTTGAAATTTGTCCTCCTTACGGAGGTGGCGTATGTTTTAATTGTGTCAAAAGCACAATTCAATTATTGCTTTATTAAATGATCTATTTTGAATAGGCTTGTAACTTACTGAGTGGTTTTCTTATGTAAATGTGCATAATTTCTCTCCAGAAAGAAAAGAAAGCAACAAAAATCAAAACAAAACAAGAGTGAGGATTTTGGATTAACTTGTTAGAAGATCTGGGACTAATTCTAAGAGATTTTGAAATGGTCATTTCTATTTATCTGGGTGGATATCCAGCTCTGTGGAAATCTGTGCAAGATCTCTGCCAATCTAGGATTTAGCAAGGTTAACCTCCTTTCAGGCCAATGTTATTTGAGACTGACAGCTCCTTTTTATCTCTCAGAGTTATTACTGCCTGTTAATAGAAGCTTTCTCAAACACAAAATAATGGCTTATTTTATTCCCAATTCAGGTAAAGTTAACTTTATTCACTTATTCAAGTTCCACTGGGATATAATCACATTCCTAAAAGTTATTCTGAGTAGAAATCCTGAGTTGTGGCTTTCAAAAACATTTCATATACTAATGTAGTCTCTCAATCTCTGCAATAACATGCTAAAGGAAATAACAGCATTGAAATATCAAATAATGCCATTTTGCAGTTAAAAGTTAAAAAAAGGCAAATAAATATCATGGGTAGAGTTTATTTCAGTTGCATCCCCTTTTCTTGACACTAATAATTCACGTCTGATTTGGATTTTAATAATATGTATTTGTAAGTGTTGGAGTAATTTTCTGAGCACATTTCTGAGCGAAAGGCCATTCAATTCTTTCTGGTTCTTCTGCTGACATGCTCTTCTGATTTGACTATTTTTCATTTAGCTTATCCAAGTAGGAACAGCCATGGTTAAAGCAAGCTGAGATCCCCCTGTTACAGAGAGCAGTCATGATTCAGGAGACACCTCCATAACTACTGGAAAGTAGACCTATGTACGTTGAAGAGCCAGAAATACAAGGGGTGCAAAACAGTAAAGCAAGCAAGATGGGGGGATCTAGGCAGTATTTCATATCTTTCTGATCTATGCATATCTTACTTTATCAAGTTAATGTACAGAATATATCTTGCATCTGTGGCACTACCCTCACCAGTTTCAACTTGGACTCCTTCCAGGCTCAGCGACTATTGCTTCATATGAACTCCAAGTTTATCTCTCTTGGCGGCCC
>JAVJGG010000039.1:3684412-3694726 GCA_035590195.1 Aviceda cuculoides | reverse complement strand
TTTTTTTTTTTTGCGCCCCCCCCCCCCCCCTCGAGGTAGCAACAGCAATAAAATAGGTAGAGGGGATAGAACTTGGCTAAGCTCATCTCCATTTTGGATATCTTGCTTACATGTGAATTTTTTTATGAGTACAGATATTTTATTTTATGCTTGTTGCTCTCATAGAGGAAGAAAGAAGAGGTGAGCTCTCATGTTGGGGAAAGTTTGATTTCTGGTATAACTTCAATGGTCTTCTTTGATCCTTCATGACCTCAAGCACACTTGTCTTTAACTCAGTCTTGTGGCTAAGAAAATAACATTTTCTCATGCTGCAGTAGTTATCTCAACCCTATTATGTCACATATCTGAATGCTGATTGTAGTTTGAAATATAAAGAAGAAAATAAGATAAAAAAGCAGTTCACAGGTTACTAATTTTCTACACCGTTAACCTGAAAAAGCCTCTAGATATTTGTAACACTACTTTTAAGCAACTATAATTAAGTAATGTTCAATGTAGATTGATTTCTTTCATTACTTATACAGTCTAACATTGGAATATGATGCTTCAGTTAAATAACACTGAACTTCAGGTTTTGCTATTGACTACAGTGGTGTGGTTTGGGGATTTTTGTTGTTGTTTTTTTTAAAGAATTATTTTTGTAGTAAGTCTCCTTTAGCTTTTAAATCTTAGCCTGGCTTCCTGCCTAGTATAACAGCTGTCTCATTTGCGTAGAGACAGTCACATGGGAAAAAGTATATGTGATATACATGGACATATACGTGTGTCCCTGAGCATGCTTTACTGTGCCAGTCTTACCTTCAATTCCTTAGACATAAAGGTAAATATATGTGAGATGAAAACTATAGTGGAGAAATTTACAGCCTACAAAAGAGGTAAAAGGAATGGGAATAGGTAACTAAAGAAATAGTTGAAGAAAGACATCAGTTTTGATAGGTGATGTGTGAAAGCTGAGTAATTTCTGTATTGAGAGAAATATTTTTAAATATTCACACAAAATTGAGGTTCACATGAAAAGACTTATGTCTGATTGTCTTCCTATGTTTCCTTATGTTAAACAGTGATTTGCTGTTCTGACACTAAAAGAGTGATATTGGGCTGAACTTCATATAAGTGTTTGGTGAAATGAGTCCTTAGTTCTGCAACGTTTTCTGTTCTTTGATTCCTGTAACCAGCTGAGGAAGCTAATAAATATGTAAAGGTGATTAGATTAAAAATGGCATTGAGAAGCAGTAAAATCTAGAGTTATATGAATAATTTCACACCCAATGCAAGATTGTCAAATTTTATCAGCTAGCCTTCTGTAAAATGAAAATAGCATCTTTTGACAAGTCAAGCAGCATACATAGGCTAAAAGGGCAATTTGTCCATTCTGTTGTGTAAATACACTTGGGAAGCAAAACGATGGGGAAAAAATACTGTAGGGAACTTCATATAAAGCTTAAAACCAGGGTAGGGTTCATCTCTATTATTGTTGTTTAAAAGTTACAGGTATTATCCCATGCTGGGAATCGGATTCTCCCAGTGAATGATCCATCCCACAATAACATAGGTCTTTTACATAGAGTGGATGACTTTCCCTCTGAAAGTTCTTAATATTTTTTTCCAGTGGTTATAAATGAAAGCTAGGCTAACTAGCTCAGATTTACACATCTAACTTTTAGATGACTCTGGGTTAGATTTATTTCTCCTTTCACTCTTTAAAAGCTCTTTCCGGGTAACTCAGAGTAATTATAACTGTCTTTGGACTCTGGCCAGGAAAGTCTTTACTGACAGAGAAAGAGAAAAACACCACCACACCATTACCTGCTTTACTTGCTTTCTTGATGTGTGTTTCTGCTCCCCATTTTATGGAGGCTCCTGTAATATCATACTGCCGTAAGTGCGATAAAGGCTGCTGAGGGATTGGCTGCTGTGTTGAGGGAAATATCCCACTTTGTATCGCTCTGTCCTAGGCTGTTTCATGGACCACATAACCATTATTTCTGTGTGCCCCAGAATCCCGATTTTATTTATCCTCTCAACATCCCAGTGGGGAGAGAAAGTTCTGTTATTTCTAAAAATAATAGGAACTGATTTTAGGAACTGAAACATGGAGCCCAAAAGGGCGTAGTCTGTTCCAAATCACTAAATATTTCCCATTATATGCAGATGGCCTGTACTGTGCATGAACCATGGTTATGAGGGACTAGCTCAGACTTTGACTAGAATGAATCTAAGCTGGATGTTAGTAAAAAGGTGTCTCAAATTGTCCCCAGCTCTGGGGTTGTCACTGTAACCTGCACAGAGCCCTCATCTACAGAAAGAGCAGAGCCAGGGCTACAGCCCCTCATTCTCTTCATGGGTCGTGAGAAGGTCCCTTACTTCATGCAAGACTCCTGATTTTCTCCCAGAATTACTCACTTTAAACTCCTTCCTTGCCAAGTAAAGGGACAGGGTTTTATTTCTGAAACTTTTTAGCTGTTTGGATGCTCATGTTAACCAGCTGTTTTAACCAAATGCTAATGTTTTCAACTGGAAAGGACCAGTATCACTCCGTTTTGTGTAGTACAGAAACTCTCTAATACAGAGTCTTCTTTGGCTCAAGAAAGAACAAAATGCTCTAAAACCCACCACGTGTTCACCTTGTGCAACACAGAAGCCCATGGATTTATCGGAGTCCCGGTCTGTGGTCCTCTGTTAATAAAGACAGTCTGACATACAGCCCAGCAACGACATATGCATTTGGACTCTTATTCAAGGTTAATGTTCCATTAATTTTAAAAAGTTTTTATTCAGATATGCAGAGGGATTCAAACATGAATGTGTACTATTTAAATGCAGGCTTTTTTCAAACAGAAAAAATGTATTTCAAACAGAGATGGAAAGCAAAAAAGTCATAGAGATTGAGAATGATTAAAAATGAGAAGAACCATTTTCTCTTGACCATACATTAAGCAAGAATAAAGTAGAGGCCTTGATTTATTTTCTGTGAAGTACAAAGTATATGTTCAAGTGTATTAAAAAAAAAAAAAAAAAAGGAAGGCTTTTTAGCAAGGAAAAAAAAAAAAGAGAGTAAAAAGCCATGTTCAAGAAGGAAGACTTGTTGAAGTATGAAAGGACAGTTTGCCAAAAGAATTATGCTTCTGAAGGAAGCAATGCATGCTAGCTTTCAGTCCAAAGCAAAATGTCTGTAGCTGAGGTCTTAACTTCTGTAACAAAGGGATTGCATGCTACATAACGCTTGTAGAACAAGCAAGTAATCTCTGCACATGCCTGTGTTAGAAATGAATGGAACATTCGCATTTTATAAATGAGTAATAGTGAGTCCTGAACGTTTTTAATTAGTTTGTTCAGTTCCACTACAAGGAGACTGGAAAAGGAACAAGGATGGCATTGTAATAAGACCCTGTAATCTGAAAAAACAAACAAACGAACAAACAAATGCTGTCTACATTCTGCAGCAGAGTAAACCTGAAGTTATGTCATTTCTAGACCTGCCTGCTATACAAGTACCAAACTTTCATACATGTGCTTGGATGCAGCACAATTGCTTCTTTCAGAGCATGTGGGAACCAGACTCGATCACACTTGCCAACACAGTGTTCTGCCAGGCACAGGGGGCTGAGACAGACACTAGGCAGAAAATGCCATTTTGCAACGTCCCTTGGACTGCTGTCTTTGAAGGGCATAGACATTGTTAATGGCTTACTGTAGAAGACTTTAATTCTATGGTCTAGACAACAACCAACATAAATAAGCTGATACTGTCACGTACAGAGCAGGAGATAGTAAAGAAACTGGTGTGAGTACAAGTTGACTACTTGTTACAGTAGTTTGAGTAGCCATGCAGTCTCTCCTCTTTCACAAGGTCATTTAAATACTTTTTAACCTCAGAGAGCTTTAAAGCAAATCCTAATTGTTTAATCAAGGTAGCGATGGAGTATAGTATGTTGCTCAGGAGTTCTGCTCGCTGCACACCATTCCTGCTCCAGGCAGAAATAGGGGTAGGTACTCTGTAGTGTGTAATGCTGACTCACAGCATATCCCTCCATATATGCCCACATTTCAGGCCCTGAATCTCCTTCAAAGTGACCATGTTGTGCCCATATTACCTAGCCATTGTCGCAGCCTTGGCAACCTAAGCGTTCCCATGTCCCTTTACAAAGACCTTTACAGTCTTTCACGTGTTAGTGTCATAGAAGACGCATTAACGCTATAACCTATGAGATAACACATAAAAACAACCTAGTCCAGCCCAACCCTTATTAATAGAACTAAATTTATGAATTGGCCTTATACTTTACTGGCTTTATTCATAAATATATGAATTGGCAGTGATCTTATACTAAGAAAGAAGTGGGACAGGCACCAGCCCACATTGAGGGCTCCATAGGACGTCTGTGATGGCAAGCTGGGCCAACTCTGTGTCTCCTAGGAGTGCAGTGGTTAGACACTCACGTTGGCATTCTGACATCTTTACATGGGCTTTCAAGTGAACTCTGGTAAGCATTCACCATTCCGTTGAAACACTCAGCTGTTCATGATGATTGCTAATGATTATAAACCCAGTATCTCCCACTGGCTGTAAAGGGCAATTGGCAGTTATATGGTAGTGGAAGTGCATGACCCTTGAGATGGGTTGTATTTATCTGTGAATTGCTGGTTCAGAGGTACATGGTCATGATCCTGTGTGACAATCTGACCTTATCTCTGCAGCAACAGCTGGGTAACTTTGCGAGTATCTGCTCCTGTCAAGTAATTTGCAGACACTGGGAATGTGATCAGCCCAGACCCCTACACACTGGTGGTACACCAATTTTGTAAAAACAAGTCTGCTGTTATGGAGATCACCGTGGATGCTAGCTAAACCATCACAAAGAGCCTTCAAGTATCTACGTGAACTGTGGAGTTGGAGTGTAAATTCTTCCTCTCTGGTCCATCATGCTGCCTGAAAAGAAATCAGTTAAGTCCTTAAATCCTACAGATGGGGTGTTTAAGTGGCAGGTCTGGTATGGCATGCTGTCAACACTGGGATGTAGTCTGAGGCTGTGAGAATTTAAAATGAGTCACTTGGTTCCGCAGAGTATCTCTTGGAGAATTTGAGATAATCCAGAATTATCCATATTAGATTCAAAAGAGTGTGCCAGACTAGATGTTATATACACTGGCTGATTTTGAATCCCAAGCCCAAGACTTAGAGGCCCAAGAATACAACCTTAGAGCTGCTCTGAAATTTGCTGAGTAAATGTTGTGGGCACAAACCTTGCAGGTGGTCTGAAAAGAACAACCCAGCAACCTAAAATATTTCTCTGCTGCCAATTTTGAAAGAAAGTTCTTTTTTCCAAATGCAGTGGTTTCACATTTTCCTTTGGTGGAAAACTTAAGGGCTATCTTTGTACTTCTGAAGAAAACAGCTTAGAGTTAACTGCCAATTCAAGTCCTTCAGGACATTCGTTTTGCCGGCAGCAGTTTAATAGTCTTGGCTTATCTTCTCTTCACCTCCACAGTGTATGCTGTTATTGCCAGTCCACAGATAAACTCAGCTTTGTCTCAGGAGGCTAGAGACTGCACGTGAGATGTGGATAAAAGGAAAAGAAAACTCTTTTTGAGAGCTATATGTGATTAATCACTGGCTGATATTCCCTCCACTTCTTCATGGGTTTATTGCATAAGACTCCTGACTAATCCCCCTGAAGGGCTGTAATTTGTAACAAAGTTGAAGTGAACAATATTATTTTAAAACAAAACAATGTAGCGTAAAGGAACACAAGCCAGTAAATACACACAGGGCAGATCCTGTGGAAGTAAATAGATAAAAATTCAATTTGATGAGGTTAATTATACTCGGAAGGGCTTTTCCTGCCTTAAAGAAAATCTGTTTCCGTTCCCTGTAGATATGGATAATGCTTAATGCAGGCCTATGGGTAATGGAATATAGTTACTTTGTGGCTGTCTATGCTTCTCAGTGGCCTAGTCATAGGTGTGAAAAAGTCCTAAAATAAAACAAAATTCAAAATTCTCTACTTCTAAGGCATAAGTACTTTCCAGTGCTTGCCTCTTACTTTTCAATAACAGAGGAAAATACCTATCTATCAAAACTATGGCATCGCATTCGTGACACGCACAGCTGTCTCACTTCAAAGCAACTCATGACAGATCAGACCAAAGTTTTCCAGCATTTTAAAATATACTTGTTACCTAAAAATTTCTTGCCAAGAAAAAAAATCTTGATCACTTGCCTGAGGGAAATCCAGGAATCTATTAAGTTTTGATTTGACAAAATTTTAGCTCTCTAAAAGTAGTTGCTCTCTAGAGGTCACGTCCCTAGGAGGCAACATGCCTTGCTATAACTAGCACATATCTCAACATCAGCTAAGAGCAGGTTTAAGTATTCATGGTTGCTTGCACATGACTGTCGCGCATGAGTGGAATGCGCCTCACTCAGAAGAGAGAAGCAGCAATATGTTTTATTAAAGTAAAATAATAATTTGACCAAGTTCAACAAATTCAATGGAATTTAACAAAGTTTAACAGTGGTTTACCAAGGTTCAATAAGCCTGATGGCAAGGTTCACCTTACTAATTACTACATGGAAGAAACATAGAAAGGAAAATTGAGTTCGAGTCGAGTTAGAATGATTCACAGAGAGACCGGAGACACAAAGGGTAGGGAGAACCTTCCCATTGAGTCATAAGGTTCAGAGTGGACCACCTTGCTTACTAAACTCCTTATTGAGCCTAGGTATGGCTAGGTCCAATCTTAGTCTCAAACTTGGACAATGGTTTATGTCTAATGGAATTGTCTGTACAAAGTTTATAATAATTAATATTGAGTAGCTATATGGATTAGTGATGTCTCATTAGTATTAATTCAGCATGCTATCAGTCACTTGCAAAGATCTGCCATTGGTAAAAGGTCTCTCTGCCTCGAGGAGCAACCTTGAGAGGAATCCCAGCTCAAGGGGAGATCACCGCCATGCAGCCACACTGCCTAGCAGGGAGAGCTCAAAGAAGGCTCACTTAGGCTGTCATATTTATGGAATAAATAATATGGAATAAAGTGGTTGGCTCATAGTCAAATTACACACTATGGGAAAGGTATGCATGAGACTCCTTGTACGCACAACTTTCTTTGTTCCTTGATAAATGAGTCTTGGAAAGGCCACACGCTATTCTTGTGTTAATCACATCATCGGTGTTCCAAGCTCATATGCATCGATGCTCGCTGGGTCACTCTGTTCCTTTGTGGGTTTTCAGGGAGCAGGCTGGAACTAGAGGAGTTCTTGGCCCAGTTACGGCTCAGGCCTTTAACTGCTTTGGAGCCTGTACCAAACTACTGCTAATTTGGTTAAGGGGTCGAGTGCATCTGTCACAGTGACGTAGGATGCAAAGGAATATAGTTTGTGAATATAGTGCAGCCACCTTTGTGAGTTAGGATAGGCTAAAGATTTGCCCTAGACCGTTGCCATACCTCTGCAGGCATTCATAATAAGCTTTGGAAACTCCACTTGTAACCCTTGTCCTTAAAAAAGGATTAGTTTCTTTGGGGGTATGGTATTTTAAATACAGCTTGTAAAGAAAACTACACCAAATATCACCTACGAAGCATTTTTTTATGCTCATTGTTGCACAGCTTCATAGACATGTGATGCTGAACAAGAAATGAAACATCCCAGACATGACCTCTAGTTTATTATTTTTCAAAGAATTCTGAATAAACAATAATCTCTTTCATTCCCATTCCCAATCTGTGTAGTATTTTCTTTCAAATGAAACATCACACCACTGTACTGGTACTTCTGAAAGGTGAAACTGGATTTGCTAGCATGATTATTTCCTTTGCAGACATTACAGCTATTGGCCACATCCTTTACAGAAGTAATTGTTGTAAAAAAAGATTTTACCCATCAAGCACAAGTCATGCATGCACACATGCCCATGCAGTTAGTGCACAAGTCCATTCACAGCTTCTGCCTTTACTAGCAATTGAAACAATTATAACACAGCGTAAAATTCAATCTAAACAGGTTTTCTTCTTCCAGCTTGACATAGACTTTTGAATTTTCTTGTAAAACATTTTACCTTACAACACGCATACCGAAGAATGGATCAGTGGTTCAAGTTTCTTGTTAACACGGATGAGAACAATTCATAGACTTAAAACTATACAGAGTTTTGGAGGTTTTTTTTTTTCCAGGCCTCACCGTCACTGATGATAGGGTATTTAAAACCCCTTCTAATCTCACCTAACCTCTGCTTTAAATCTCTTCATGGACATGTTCTCTCAACATTGACATGTTGCTTACTAGCAACAGCTATATTCTTTCTCAATTTTTACTGTAAAAGTATAGACCTAAATGAAGTCTTTGTGTCCTGTGATTACCCAGATTTCTCATTTCCCCATTCCCATTTGTATTCAACATTTTTGAATGTAGGTAACTAGAACTGTATGCAGTATTTCTAATAAGATCATACCAATGCCTAGTATGAACAGTGTTAGTGCTTTCCTATGACTGGTGAAGGTATCTCACCTAACAGCTCTTCAAATTTCATCGAAATTTGTCAAAGTCTTCATCGAAGACTTTAGACATCCTGTGATCACTTTGTATCTAGGTCATCTTCCTTTTCTGTTACCTCTAAACGAGTTTGCACCTTGTAGTTGAGGCTTTACAAAATGCATTCATTTTTAGTACGTACCACTAAATTTCATCTCATTTATTCTCTATGTGAACCAAGAATTTCCCGTGAGGCACTCTCTTCAGTGCCTTACTGGAATGAGACCCACATCTTTTATACCCTGATGTTATTCATGAGCTGTACTCTCTTCCATAAGGCAGCAGATACTAGTATCTCTTGGTGCAAGTTTCTAGTTCCCGTTAACAAGATCAGTGAATAGAAGATGTTTTATCTCCTTGTTAGTTGAACTGGATGCTAAATTGGGTCCTGCAGGATATGTTAGAGGAGATGTTCCAAAAGACTGATCCTCAAAACAAGGATAGGATGCGTTTGTTTGTAATGTACATGTTCTTCAGGGGCACAGGGAGATAAGGGAACTGAGACAAAGGATTTGAAAGCCTTTCTGTCTGCTGTACCTACCTTTAAATGCGCTTGTTTGTTTATAACACGGAATGGTGGGTTTTGCTGTAATTCCTGTGTTTCCTATAGACTAGAACAACAGTCCAGTCCATACAGGTCATTGTTTTAAAAAATAAATGCCGTGTATGGAAAAGTCCAAAATTATTTTGATAAACACAGCACAGAAGGAGTGACATAGTGCTTGTGAAGGCCATTTAATACCTTTGGCAGAGACCTGCAGCAAAGCAGAAACAGGAGATCTGTTTTCTGTCTATGGTAGGTATCAGATTTTCATGATGAAATCAGGTATCATAGACAAACAAATAAAAAAGCAGAGATGAGAAAATGGAAAGGATAAGAGAAAAAAAAAGGTTTGGAAATTAATATGAATTGCAGATCTTCCAAATTATTAGATGTAGTCCTACAAGATAAGGAGCTGATAATATCTATAAGTTCTATAACATCGTAGGATCAGACCTCTCTGCCCTTAACTTTATTTCCTAGCTTTAGAAGAACAGGTACTATCAATGAAAGAGTGGACCCAAACCCTCGTCTGTGTGATTAGTCTTACTTCTTTCTACTTTAAGTTAAATTGAAAAAGAGAACCAGGAGGCTCTCCCCCATATACCCTTTGTAGTTCATTTTCATTGTATAAAATTCTGTAACAATTATAAACCAGAATGTCCCTATACCAAAAGACCTCTGTCTTGTCCAAATTAAAATGAAACAAGTACATACACAGATAAAAAAAAAAAAAAAAAAAAATAGAAATAGCACTAAGACCATTCATATGGAGCAGGCTATGGATCAGATCATCCTGACTGCCATCACATAAAATGTACAGGACAATCAGGCAATCAGGCCCAGTCAGCACAGGTTTATGAAAGGCAGGTCCTGCTTGACTAACCTGATCTCCTCTTATGACAAGGTGACCTGCTTGGTGGATGAGGGAAAGGCTGCAGATGTTGTCTAACTGGACGTTAGTGAAGCATTTGACACCGTTTCCCACAGCGTTCTACTGGAGAAACTGGCTGCTCATGGACAAGCATACGCTTCACTGGGTAAAAATCTGGCTGGATGGCCTGACCCAAAGGGTTGTGGTGAATGGAGGTAACTCCAGCTGTTGGCCGGTCACAAGTGGTGTTCCCCAGGGCTCAGTATTGAGGCCAGTTCTGTTTAACATCTTTATTGATGATTTGGATGAGGGGATTGAGTGCACCCTCAGCAAGTTTGCAGATGACACCAAGTTGGGAGGCAG
>JAVJGG010000039.1:3615974-3684312 GCA_035590195.1 Aviceda cuculoides | reverse complement strand
GGGTTGTCACACATTGGAACAGGCTGCCCAGGGAGGTGGTTGAGTCACCATCCCTGGAGGTGTTCAAAAAGCACATATACGGGGTACTCCAGAATATGGTTTAGAGGGCATGGATGATGGTTGGACTCGATGCTCGTGAAGGTCTTTTCCAACCTAAATGATTCTATACTAGCAGGCTTGCTTTTCTTAGCAGGCTTTTCACAAACTTCTGATTAGTAACCTACAGATCTGTAGGACTACAGATTATAAATCTTTGCTGTAGATGTTTTCAGATAAACCTATTCTTGTTTCTCCTTTACTGTTTTATTTAAAAATTGTGTTTTCACTATTTCTAGCATTGTTGAAAGAGGTCCAGTGTCGGTATGGAAAACAAAATGTATCTCTGGCAACTGAGTAGCTACAAAACAGATAGCAAGTGGGGAAACTTCTACCCAATACCCAAACAACCTACTTCAGCCTGAATCAAAGAGCCAGGATGAGAAGGACAATCATTTTCCAAACAAATTAATAAGCTTTCCAGGTGAATTTTCAAAACTGGGCTGCTTGAAAAGCAGCTGTTCTTTTTGATAAGTGATTTTGATGGTTTTTACCCTGTGTACTACAGTTCTCACAAGCAAGTTACAAATTCTCTCTCCCAAGTTACTGTACCTTGACGTAGGCCACAATTTTAAGGGAGATAGTTGCAAGATAGAGGGAGTTCATTGCAAAATCCATCAGATTCCACCAGTCATGTACATACTCATTGAATCCACCATCCCACATTTCCTTGATTTCTCCCCAGATAAAACCTGTAGAAAGAAAGAGAATTCATTGTCATGACGAGGTATTATTCACCATTAAAGTACCGTGTATATCTGATGTAATAAAAGACAATTCTAAATTAACAGCTTGGAAAAAATGTCTCACCCCTCCTGTATTCTACAAAGTATAATACTGCTGATTATGAGACATTTTACAACTCTCTGGGGAAGGTAGTCTAGAGAGAGATGAAAAAGACCCAAGTTTCCTATCCAGATAAGCACACAAGGAGACTGCTTGAAACGTATCTTAATTATAACTAGTATGAGTGGATTGGCTCAGACGAAATTTGTTCTACATCCATAAACTATTTAAGCAACTGTTATTTAAGCAACTGTTATTTAAGCAACTGTATTTGTTATAGTTTCTAAAAGATTGTCTGCTCTCATAGAAACCATAAGTAATTCATTGCTCAGGTGGACAGTACTGATTTTTCCTGACTTTCTCTGCAGAACATGCAACACTAGTACCAGCTTCTGCGTGCCAGTACATTTCCTCCCTGACCTGGAAATATCACACCAAAGAAGGAAGAAGTGAATTCATTCTCTATGCTCAGCCACTGTATTTATGCATCTTGCTGTACAAAAAGCCCATAGGAACTATTTGTGAAAAAAGGTAGGACTCGGCATGAAAAAGGGCACTGCAGCCTGGCATCGCATCTCTCAGCAATGACTCACCTAATGTCAAATATGGCTATGGGTTTTGTGAGGTGAATATGTGTTCCAGAGGATACAGCCAGAGCCCATCATCTCAACTCTGAAATGCCTTCTGGTAATAATTTTTGGCACTTGCTAACCTCCACTATAGCTCCTTGCAGCTGGAGGGATGAGGGGCAGATTCTGAAGTCAATTACCAGACTGCTAAACTCACCTGGCATGCAATTCTAATCTTAAGTAACTTATATGTCCTTTACTGTAGAACTGTTTAAGTATTTTTGAGAGCCTAAGTCCCATTAAAAAGCAAATAGCAGCTAGGTTCCTTCATTGCCTACATGCTTCTGAGAATGTTGTTAGAGCCCCCAGGTATTTTGCATTACCGAGTTTACAACATTATCCTTAAATGAAGACCTGAAACATGTGTGGAAAGAAAAAAAACCCAACAAAATACACCTCCAGGTGCACAACTAATATAGCTAAATTGCTACCTATGCCTAACCACAGGATACTGCAGTGGTCACTGAAATGCTACTTGCAACTCAAGTTTTAGGACTTGAAAGTTCAATCTAGAACAGTACGTGATGTTGAAATGAACTGCTGCAAACATCCAAATATCAACCTTAGCTCTTCAGCTGCCAGCCAGCAGGTGAATGGTCAGGCAAGCATAATGTCAAGGCCAAAAAGGTAATTTTATTACAGCTGCCTCCAGATCTTTGCATGCAGACAAAATCATTAAAAAAAAAAAAATCAATGGAGAGGAGTCTGTTGAACTCATACACCATATTTATACTGAGTTATTATTGCTGGTTACTATAGTTACAGCAATGCTGTGTGTGCCTGTTCTCTCTCTCCTTGTATAGTGGAAAATATTTCTTAAATAATAACCTTTAATCTGGTGAAACTGTTCTAATTTCTCAACTTAATAAACAGTCCCCCAATGTCCCTATTTATCTGAAACAAAGGAACTCAAAAAGAAGAGCAGACAGCTGTAAGAGGTGATTTGAAAGGGTTTTTTAAATGGATTATCCTTCCTTCAACTGCAAATCAATTTTGCTGAAATGCTTACCATTTCCCTCAATTTTAACCATGAAGTTAAGGATAAAGTGAAGAGATCACCTAAGCTCAGAAAAGACATTTAAACTTCTCAGCTTATTCTGAAATTTCTACCAAGACATGAATTTCAATGCCATAAATCAGTTTAATAAGATAACGAGGCTTGAGTTACCATTTGTAAGTTGTGGTATAGCTACGCAAGGAGCCAAGTGCCTTGGGTCATGATCGAAAGTGATTTGTGAGCATGTTTGCAACTCTTACTTTCTTTCCTTGTTTTCCATCAGCAATTTTAGGTTTGTCATAGGGAACAGCTAGGTTTGTTCAGCACAGAACCAGCCTGATCCAGAGGCACCACAGAAACGAGGAGCTGGGGCCCGGTGTAACCAGGAGAGGGGAGCCGTCAGGCACAGAAAACCAGAGGTGGACCCATGAGAAGCATTGAGGAGCCATAAGGAGAGCTCCAGAGGTTGAGGTTTGTGAGAGGTATCCTCAGAAAGCATCAGCATGGCTTTCCAGGCCATTGATGCCTACTAGAGAGTTGCAATTCAGTGTACCTGACCTCTGGGGTTTTGCACTGAACTGACCTGGGCTGTACGGACAGAGGCTGGAGGAGAGCTATAAGGATGTGGAAACCATTCCCTGTGAGCAGGTCTCCTAGTAACACCCCAGCTCACAGCGGTGCTACACGTCAATGGCACGGTAAGGGAGATAGGAGCTTAATTAGAGGAGACATCATGCTTCTAATGGAGTCCACTGGTTTTCACTTGCTGTTGTGTTGGAGCTCAGTTTGAAAGGGTAAATACTTCTCTCTCATCAAAAATATATCCAACCGTGCTTCTCTGCTTTTCTTCCTCAGTGCCTCTATCTGCTTTCTCCCATCCCATCTCACTACCTCACCCATACATCCTGCCCTCAGGAACACGGACACCTCCTTTTCTTCACAGTTGTGGTTGCCCAGGCCAGACCAGAATAACAGCCTCATGTTTAACCTGCTGATAATAAACACACCCTCCTTCTCCTGCTTATATTAGAGCACTCGATATTGATTTGGTCAGTGTTTATCAGCACAGAGGCATACAGCAGATTGAGATTTATCTTCCTTTTGCTGCCTTCCTGTAGGCTATTTGGGAGCCTGGGAGCCCAGGGATAAACAGACCCGGTACCTGCGCGCTGGCTCCAGGAGCAGATCAGTGAGAAGGCAAAAGCAGAGACAGGTTCTCGGCACTGCCTTCTGCCACGTACCAGCCAGCAGAATGAAGCCAGCATGAGAAGTGACACTATTTGTTACTAGCGTGACCCAGAAGCTAATTCCTAACCCGTTCCTTGCACAGAGCATGGGGGAAACGGGGAGAGTGCTGTGTCTGGTGCGGTTTACTCAGGGTCGTGTCTGAAGGCATGTCAGATGGCAATATGAACAGCAGAAGAGCCCTAGGCCAACAGGATCTGTTGTTCCAGAAGGAGCCCAGCTGTTTTATGCAGTTACTGAAGCTGGCTGCCAAATCTCTTTACATGCTGATGATGCCGAGATCAGGAATGAGTCTCCACACAGTTGCCATGGGTGCGCGAGTCAGGCGACTGTGGCTCAGGCATTTTTGTATTTCGGATTTACCTAGAACCCAGGGCAGGATCATCCACTCCACGATGGTGGGAGGTGGTCCCTGCATGTGAAGGTCAGTCCTGACAATGTGCTGCGATGCCAGCAGGAGCATGAAGAGGAAGGTTAGGTAAGAGCCAGTGTGGCAGATAAACTTTATAAATGGCTTTTTAATGAACAGTCCCAGCCTGCTCTTCGGTGCAATCAGATATGCCACGGATAGCACAGGAAATAGTAGTCCAATGGTGACACAGGTCAAGAGTTTTACTGCCCAGTGTTTCCGCCTCCATCCTGGAAAACCGTCATACCAAAGTGTTGCTAGTAGCTGCTGGCAGTTTGGCTGAGCAACAAACTGAGGAGGAAAAAAAAAAAAAAGATTATTACTGACTGGTACTTCATGTGCACTCCCCCTCAAATATGTGGTAGAGCCCACAGAGACCCTCATATTAAGTTTGGGGCTGGCTATGGGGCGGAAAAGCGTATTTTGGAGACAGAGGGAAGAAAGGAGGGAGGTTTCGCTCTTATTTTTCTTCACAGGATTTAAGATTTCTTCTACGAGTTTTTTTCTATTTGAAGCATCCTTATATAGATCAGTTACCACACATGAAGCCTTGTGCAAAAGTGATACAACAAAAATTACTACAAGCTTTTTATCTTCCCATGTGTTTCTCTTTCAGCATGTTTCTTTTCAGAATGTTTCAGGTTTCAACTGCCTCAAACAATTCACTGTCAGCATCTTAAAGAAGTGACTAAAAGATGAGAGAAGAGGGAAAAGGTGTGAAGCTCTGAGAGTGTGTGTGTGAGAGAGAGAGAGAGAATGTCTCCAGAAGTGTGTGGGGTGCTGCACATGGTTTTGTGCAAGGAGGCCAGCATATGTGTGTGTGGGATGGGCTAGGCATGAGACAGCATGCAGTAATGTAAAGTTCAGCCAGGTGACATCTGTTGGGAAGCAGGACAGCACATTTGTAAATGTGCCTCACTATTAAGGAAGAGAGCAGTTGTAAAATGTAAGAGATTAAGCAGATGCAAAAAGAAATCTTTGATCACAGTACCAAAAGTGACACTTGAAAGTTTACTTTCACTCTGAAAAAAATAGCATTATGATGGTGATTTATTCCATCTCAGTGACTCCATACCAGACATGCTCAGGTTGCAACTACTTCAGGCTGTTCTAATACCTAACAGCATTTGGAATTTTAAACTCAAGCCATGATATTTCTGGTCTATGCCAGAAGACTTTATGTTCCTGATCATACCTGGAGAGCCCCATGGTTTTCAAAACTTTTCAGACCCATAGCTAGAGATGTCTGCAAGACCAAGACAATTGCGGTTTTCTTCACGTATATGATTTCTAATCCATCTTAATGAAGTTATACTTCTGATCTACTCTGCTCTGCAAGTTCAAAAGAAAATCTCAACTATTGTTCTGAGGGTGCTTGTTATACTTACTTTGCTGTAATTAAAGAGAAAAACTGTCTTCGCATGGATACAGTTATTGATAAACATACTCCTGTAGCAATATAACTACATCTATGATTGGACACAGCTATACCAGAAAGAATCACACTTCTAGTGGACACAACAGTACTAGCAGCATTTATCAAGGAGAAGAGACCACTTATAAAGGAGACTCAAAGCAGTGAGTAACTTGAAGATGACAGTACTGTTTATTACACTTGGCTCTTCTATACTTAAAAGGGCTCTCTGGGAGGGATGTAGTGTCACCAAGCTCTTCCCCCTCAGGGAAGATTTTTTCAGGCAAAGCACTCTTTCACCACTACAATTTAAACCAGCTCTTGGAAGGACTATGCCATGGTAGCAAACGTACTGGTTTCTGAATACAAGAGTCTTACTGTTTTATCACCCCAAATTGGTATGATTTTTCGACCCTGGCAGAAGCCTCTACGTAGACACTACTGCACTCAGTGTAGACATGGCCTAGGCTAAAACTGAATCAGCCATCACAGGTGCATTTATGGGACAGCGTCAACGTCTTCCTGCAGGTCTTAGTCACCAGGAGATCAGATTCGGTGTGAAAGAGACAATTTCTTAATAAAAGCTTTAGCACACCCCCATATCTTTTAAATATTCGTTCACTGCCCAAACTGCCCAATACTGGGAGGACTTTTTATGTGCAGTTCTTGGAGTGCTCTACACAAGCAGAGCACTATCACTGCCATGTTCAAAATGACTAAACCAAAGTTAAGCAAAAGGAAAAATGAGTTGGTTGGTCTGATAAAGTAATTCATTTCTGTAGGTATTTTTAGATTTTGTGAATATATTTTATATGCTATAACAGGCTGTTTCTATCAGAATCAGACCATTTGTGGACTGAGTAGTTCAAATACATGGACTGACCAAAATTAGTATTGAAAATAAGATCTCCAAGAAGAATATCTGGCATTTATGAAGCTGGATGTTTATGTGTTATTACTATAATAAACACAACTGCTGCATCTAACATACAAGTGACACTGTGCTCTAGAGGGCATCAGAAAAGAAAATCAGAAATGCATTTGATTTGGAATCAACCTACGCATGTATGCAACAGAAACTGGGTAATAGTTGTTATGGTGATGATCTCCAGAAAAAGCCAAGACCTGTTGCCTGTAACAATCAGAAAATATTACTGTAAAATTCCAAGTCTGGGACAGTGATGAAAGAAACAATTCTACAGAAACTGAAAAAACATCAAGCATTGGTTGTCATTTGGTTGGTTAGTTTTTAATCTATGATTTCAGAAGGGTTATGTCTAAAAGCTAGAAGGAATGGAAGATTACACTGCTAACACTGCTATATTTTCTCATTTAAGATCACAAACAGGAGCTGTGACCAGATGTGTTCTATGGTAATTTACATGGTAATAGATGCTGCTGTTTCTCTGAGATGAGGTACAACTTTTTTTTTTTTTTTTAGGTGGAAAATGTATAAACACATTTTCTCTTTATCACATATGATAGAAAGCTGTGAGAGGAGAATAAAACTGTTTTTGCCTCGAGTCAAAGTCAGAGTCATTTGAGAAATCAAATGACTATATGTTCCTCTGGTTGCTGTGCAACTTGCAAGCATCTTAAAAGTGCCTCTTCTCTGCCTAATAGCTCATTTCTAAAATCTGCTTTCTGTGTTGTATCTGATAGTTCTTCAAATGGAGAGAAATTCACACATCATGAAAGAGCAGCTTTAAAGACCAGCCTGGCAAAAAGGAATGGAAATGGAAAAAGCCATTAAATTTTCCAGTCAAGCCCATTCCAACCTCACTGAAAATGGCCTAAGGGAAATTTAAGCGCACCACAGAAAATCTCCCTAATGTCACAAACCATCAAATGTTGTCTTTATTAAAGGTAAGGGTAAGCACTTACCAATGTAGACTTTTATTAACTTGTATTAGTCCAACTTACTAATCACAGATTTAAAATTAGTAAATACTGCAGCTTAGATCTCAAGTAGTGCAAGGACTACAGCTGGCTGAAAAACAGAATTTCCAGTGTGCAGAAGCACTGGAATTTTGAATTGTGATGAAGTCAACTAAGCCCTTGGTGTGCTGCCTAAAGAGCCAACTGCTTTTCAGTAATTTTGTGTTAACTTGAAAGAATACAGAAACTAGCTATTTCCCTAAGTAGTCCTGTGAATGTCGGACTCGTCTTTGCTTCTAGGTGTTGCTACATAGACTAAACCATCAAATTCATTGACTAGACAAAACCATTGAATGCTCAACTCATTAAAGACTGTCTAGGATTCATACTGCTAAATCAATGCACATAAAATATAAAAACACGAAAAAGCTCAGCTTTAGCCCTTTTATGTGTGAGGTAGCCTGAAACTGTAATAATATCGTGGAACTTTTGTTATAATCCATAATTTCAAATTTCTTCATAAAGTTAAGGAGACAACCTTATTTCTACTTTGCAAATAGACAGAACTGAGATCTGGAAAAGCAAGTTGACTTCTCCAACACTACTTATGCCAAAGCCTTTCCTGAGTACACATTCAATTTCCATGTAAGTAGGGTCCCAACTATGTTTTTTCACCTTTTTGCAAAGCCTTTCATTTACCATAGACAGAAATAGCGCATGTGTATATCATAGTCTTTTATCATTTCACATTAATGTACCGTATGTGACAGGATTTGGTATCAGTTAAAGTTTCTACACAATGAAAAGTAGAGATTGTGATAATTTAAAAAACTGCGTATTGTCCCAGTTTTGTAGATGGTCCAGAATCAGAGGCAGATGTACTGTACCAGGAGCTCTCTATTTGTTTAAGAAGATGAGCGTATGACTTGCAAACAGTGTATTTCTCCAATACATAACACACATGGTATCAAGCATTTTTTTCAAGGACTGCTGCATTCTAGGAGCCTCCAATCTCTATTACAAATGGCAGCACAAAACATCATCCCACAGACATGATGGATAATGTTCTGACAGCTGCATTAGTGAAAAGAAATGCTTCCAAAAGGTGGCATTTATAATCAGTTCAGCTAATGTATGAACTAAACATTCAATGCTATGAAGCCTGTGGTAGCGTTAGCGTAACATTGTCCAGGATTGTCCCTACCTGTAGATCAAAGCCTGCAGATGCATTTCTGGGGGAGGTAAGCCAAAGAGCAAGCTCCTCCTCCATTACCCGGTAATGGAGGAGCAGAACCTGTCCCTAGCTGGAGATGCAGTCCACTTAACGACTAGGAGATAAGATGCAACTCAGAGTACCTTCTTGTGAGGACAGTGCCACTGTGTCACCAGTGGGCAAGATGCTCAGTCTCCTGGCTTCTGAAAATGGGGATAAGTATCTTTGCCTTTCCAAGAAGTGAGATCAGCAACTTCAGTCATGGTTGGGAAGCGCTTTCAGGATAGAGACTACTGCAATACAAAGTCTTTTATGTTCTCTCTTTCTTCTTTCAGTCTTGCCAGCATCTTTGTGTAACATTTGGCTTGCAGCTGGATTGTGCTATTAGAGAATTTCATTTTCAATGTTCATCATGCTCATTGTCACCTGATCCTCTACCAAGGGGAAAATTTTTAAGGGAAAAAACCAGCTGCTGGATGGAGTGTCTTTTTCTTAATAACTAATCTTTACTGAAATTTTTGTCACCTAAACTCTACTTCTTGGGAATTAAATGCTTTCTGCATGCTGTGCCATTAATATAAATATCAAACACTGAAATTATGTTCTACCCCCCCTCCCCTTATCTATGGGGAAATCCCTTATCTCTCACAGTCATAAGTAATTTAGGATCAGACACAGATGGGCTGAGATGTGAATGCCTCAGGGAGCAACTGAAATAGCTCCCTGATAGACATCACAGGGGCTGAGCACAGTATCTCTCTGCGTTTATTCTGATTATCATCGTGACGGCTGCCAACAGGCTCTTCTGTTTGGAGTTTGTTGGAGTTCTTTTCTGTACTCTTGCTGCGGATGGTGATAGTGAATGCTCTTCATAGATGAATAAGCACTAATTTGTAACTGCAGACCCCTGTGTTAATAAGCAGGACCGAGTTGTTCTATCAGTCAGCTACATCAGCTCCCAATGAGGTTACCACTGAGAGCCAGATGTAGCATGGGAGCCATGAAATTAACTTTAGTTCCCCTGTCTGACACTCATTTCAATAGGTTAGATCTCACCAACAGCACTGTATCCATAGCACCTAAAACATGGCAGCTGAATACCTGCAAGGTTACTGTGTTTGGGGCTATTTTTACATGCTGCTGGCCTCTACAATTAAAGCTATTTTGGCTTTGGAAAGGCAGATTTTCACATGAACTGAGCTAGTTTTTGCAGTCTGTGTGACAATCGGGCAATAGCAGTGTCTGATATAGTAGCATAAGTATATATTTTAGCAAGACCTGTAAAGAACGTAGATCTCCTGTGAATCCAATTCTATCATGAAAAGGATAAATGCCATTGCCCTTCTCCACTCAGCAGAAAGCCCTGTCCCATCCTGCGGAGGTACTGCCTTGCACCCCCTCTCTGGCAGCCTGAAGGGAGATGTTTCTGAAGACACATCTCCCCCTGTGCTGGCGAGCACGGTGTGGCCAGGCAGGGCTGGGAGCAGCAGGTCTATGGCCCTCTTCATCCCAGGTTGCTAGCAGGGGTGACCTACCCAGGCACAGAAGTACCTACCCCCCCACATCAATACAGCTGCAGATGGACTGGGGAGAGCACAGCCTTTCGTACTCGGATTTTCAGAATCAATCGGCTAGAATTTCTTTCCTCCCATGAAGATATAGGAAACTCCTACACTGTCAGTCCTACCACAGGCTTGGGTTTATCCATCCATGCCAAACTCACAAAGCTCAATACACACTGTCCAATAGCCCAAACATGCCCTAACGCTTGGCACAATGTCAGCAGGCATACGGATCACACTACGCAATGAAGTGATCCTCTTTACTCTAACTTTGACTTCAGGAACATGAAATGGTGTGCAAAGAAATGAACTTTTAAAATCCCATCTTCCTTCTGCACTCCCAAATCCTGCAGATGCTCCTGCTTGGAACCAAGGAGCACAATGCACTTCCAGTGCAACGGACAAACCACTCTGCCTCCATTTCGTACCAAGGACAGGATCTTCTGAGGAAGAAAGGCAGTGTGGTGGTTGTAACAGTTTGATTGCTCTTAAAGGAAATTCCAGTGGGCAATACTCAAAGAGCTACATTTCTAAACTAGCCCAAGACAGAAGAGAGAATCTATCTGTGGCCTAATTTGATGTCTGCTGCAGAGAGCCAGTAAGCCCTATGTGATCAGATATTCTACATAAGAAATACCAGCCTCCACAAGTTTGTGGTGTTGCAAACAGTGAGATGAATAAGAAAATCCTTTTTTGTTGCACATTTCTTTTTAAAGTTTGACCTTGTTAATAACTGCAAAGTTATTTACATTCTGCTGCTGAAGTGTGAGCTGCAGAGGGTAAACACCTAATGGTTGTTCATCCTGTTAATTAAGTATTTTCTGCAAGAGGTAAAAAAAAAGAAGAAATGAGACAAAGAAGTTGGAGGGGAGGCTGTGTAACTCAGGGAAAAGGGACTAGAACTCGACATTCCTCATCAGGCACTTCCAAGAGATAACATTTTTTCTCAGGAAAATATAGGATGAATATCCTATAAAAAAACCAGCTGCTACTCACATGCCTGTTACTATTAACAGTGAAGCACTGATGCAAATCCAAATGGCAGTCATTCCTACCATTAAGAAGATCACTAGCTGAGCTGGAAGAGTCCTTCAAGAAAACCAGGTGCTACCCAAATTGCTCAATCCCTCTGCTGGTGAATAAAACAAACTCCAGATCCTCCACAGATAAACGTATGGCCTCAAATTATACCAAATTTTGTCTAATCTGTTCTTAAAATATTATAAGTGATCATGACACATGAATCATTAACTAAAGGTCTCCTGTTCATAACATCTCTCGATGATAGCAGACTTGAACTTAAGAAACGGCTTAAGCAGTGGCAACTGAAAATTCACCAGTGATGGATATGCTGGCAAAAGGAAAGGCTGAATAACCTCTAAAAGCCTGCTACAGTTCCACCAAAATTCATAGTTTTCACAAATTTATGTTGGATTGGCTTAAATACTTAAATAAAAGAGGTCTCACATATTCTAGGACAAAGCTAGAGGCTTGCAAACCCTGGGTACCTACCCATGGAAGAAGCAATTAACAAAGTATTTAAGCTTGAAATTAAATCCATCTCTACTCAGAGTGCTTAAATGTGTGTTTAGCTATAGGTTTATATTTGTGGTTTGTGTCAGCAGGATTTAAGTGCAGGCATAAATTCTGCATGGAATAAGGGCAAGCTGCTGAACAGTGCTTCTGAGGGCCAACCTCTGTTAGCAAACACCCCACCAGAACACCGTTCCTCTGGCTCAGACCTTGCACAAGAGTCCAGACATAAGCAAAACTTGTCAGCATTTATTTTAGCAGACAGCAGACTACAGCTGATAAATAAATTCCTGTAGGATGTATTTCAGCAAACATGCCAGGATACAGTTCTGTTACAAAGATTAAGTAGGTATAGACTGGGTTTCCAAAGGCAGAGTGCTGCAGTATAAGCAAGTGCTGAATATGAGCGATATACCTGAGAGAGTCAGTTAATTCACAACACATAACTGGTTTTCAAGAGCTGAACAGGGGATATCAGACACATTCTACAGAAGCACTGAAAAAACACTCAGGCTAAAAACTGGTCAGAGACAAATCTCGAAGAGTTTCTTAAGTCCTCTTGCAGGCAGCACTTCAAGAGTTACCGATCTTGCAAATGAATACTGGGAGCTCTCACAGGCTTTAGCTGAAGTGGAGAAGGTATTGACTTTTAAGTAAAAGGCTGGATTTATTCTCCCTCGTGAATTTCTAACATTTACATTAAATAAGTGATAAGTAAAGCAAACATGAGAATTTTAAAAGTCATTCACAAGTATTTTTAAATGCATATCTACTTTAGCCTACTAGTGTTAATAAAAAGTTCTACAAATATTTTTTGTTTGCTTCCTTTCTGACCTGAGAAATACCTACAGTGAAACTATTGAATTTTGGTTTCTTTTTTCCTTCTACCTTACCTTCTCCTGAATGAGTAAATTTACTCCAATATCCAGGAAAAGAACAGACCAGCATACTATAAACACTTCTCACATTCTTGGGAGCCTCTAAAGGCTACCTCTGCTTCTGAGTAATATCACCGTTGTAGGGTGAGGAGGACCTATGCTTTCCTGAAGGATGTTTACTCAGCCAGCTGGGGTTTGTAGAGAAAGAATAAGAACACAAAAATGCAGTCACAGCTTTTAAATGCCATTCTGCAAAAGATCTCAGTTTGTGGGGGTTATGATTAACCCATCTATCCATCTCACTTTTCTTGGAGCGAAGAACTATGAGGTAACTGTGTTCTCAATCATGAGACACCTAAAATGGCTTGTCTGGATGATGATGGATCTGATGTGTACATTAAGAGGTGTAAGGGGAGTGGAATCTCAGTTCTTTTCTCTATAGAGTTTCATAACTCCCTTCACTAAGCTACAGAAGTAAAGCTGAAATTCACAGAAATCAGATATTAACAATGACCACTTCTATATGCAAAAGGGAGAATCCACAGCAATATTTTTTCCATAGAGTTTATTATTTCAGGGTATCACTCAAAAGGAAGTATGAAATAACATGATATACTCTTCACTACTGATGTAAAGCTGACTCTGAAAGGCACTCTACACTTCCAGATGCAGTAGGACTCAACACTTGCCTTATACAACATACAAGGCGTCACTTCTTTCCAGTTTCTGTTGTCTATAGAAAGCCAATCAATCATGTCCTGTACTTCAACTTTGGCTTCCCAAGCCTCTTCTCTTGCTGGCAAGAAGACTGATGGGACACATGAAGTTAAGGGAACTGACAAACTCACTAAATCATTCTTGAATGTTCTTAAAACAGTGCCAATCCCTTTAGCTTTCAACATATTTCCTGTCTTTGTCCAAGAGATCATTTAAGTCAGAGGCATGAGGCACCAAAAATGCCTTAAAGAATGATCCAGGCATTTATTGCCTTCTACACATTACACTAACACAAGCAGAGTCCTTGTCCTTGACTGACATACTGGTCTTATGTTGTTTTTTCAAATTTGTGCATGGCAAGATTAGTCAGAGATGATTTTGCTGTCAACAGAGAGTCTTCTGCAGTTCTGTTCTGTGACAGCTGCAATATGTGGCTAACCTTCATCAAGTTAGAACATTTTGGTGTTACGTGAATAATATACCAAATAATACTGTTTCCTCAAATAAACATTCAAGTCCACTTTGTCAAACTGACGAACCATCAGTTCTCTGAATATTTCTTCTTCTTCCAAGTTTGGAGGGAAGTTACACTTAAATGCCACTTGTCCTAATTTTTGTAACACAATGCGCTGTATGGGTTAAATTTCCATGCTCATTTCCAAAACTGAACAAATAGATCTGGCAACTGTACAAACCCATAGAGTAGGGGCTCCAAGATATGCACCACTCACCCTGCTGCCCCACCAGCAATCAGCAGGAAAGATTGTTTTAAGGGTGCAAATGCAGATAAGTCTCACCACTTGCCACCCCAAAGTCCTGCTTCTGAGACTGCTGATAACAGCTCTGTTAGTACCACATGCATGGAAGATTTTGTAATGTGGTCATCTGCCTGCTGGGATTGAGTTTGAGAAATAACAGCTTCATTTAGCATAGGCCACTGTTCACACATCAGATGGTAAGTTTGCTGCATACAAGAATGAATGAATGCTGCTGGAAAATGAAAGGTGACAGTTGGACATTCAGTGCTTTTGAAATCCCTAAACTTACATTCAGGTTTGTGGTGTAGGACAGATCTGGACCTAGCGTAACCACACCATTCCTCACATCTAATACCTAAGGGATACAGATGTTCCAGGTCACTAGAAAGGAAAAAAGCTTCCACAAGGAGCAGCTCTGCTTCCTCCATCTAGTCCTAATAAAGATCTTTTCACGATGTGGTATGATTTCATTCTAGAAGCCTGAAAGTAAAAGCCTGTTTATTAATCTTCTGAGCCCAGCAGGCTCACCAAAAAGCTAGCTTTTTATTGTGCCTTTAAAGAGCACAATACAAGTATTCAGCCCTGTATCATTATACCTCCAGGCAGTGTGGCAAGAAAACAGACAAAATCACGGCAGAATAACTTAGCACTGCCTTGCAAGCAAAGAAAGATCTGTGGCTATCCATCAAGATACCTGAATGGCTTTCAAAACAGGTAAACAAGGTGCGGTAGATGAGCTTTGGTTTTTGCAGACCTCACACTTCATTTTTCATCCATCTCTGATATTTTTAAAAGCTCTTTTTATACACTAACTGAAGTGCCCTTAGAAATTTGCCAGGTTCATGCATACTCCCTGGAGAATGATGCCGTGCTTCTAACTGCAGCCACACGATTGACAAGAGTCAAGACACAGCTGAAAAATATGTGGCATGGCAGGAATGATTATTCATGCACTCCAGTACTGTATCTCAGGAGGTACTTGTCTATGTAAATGTCTTGGAAAAAAGGAACTAGAACTTTTGAAGCTTCATCCTGAGGAGAAAACAGCAAAGAGCACTGTTTTTAAATCAGAAAAGCAAACAATTCTACTTCTCCTTTCCTGTCATTGATTCAAGTACAGTGAGTAAGAGAGGCTAAGGTTAAGGTTTCTGAGAGCGAATTTAATGCACTCCTTTGATCTAGTTCAGTGAAAGCGCTAAGCAATAGTCATAGGTAAAATAAATTTTTTTCTGAGTGCCTTGCATTGTGTGCGTTTCTTACAGACACATAAACTAAACCTGCACAGCCATTTGCAACTACCAGTACCAGAAAAATGCAAAGCACTAAAAACCCCCTACTGTGGTGTTTCACTTCATTTTGAAGATGTGAATGACCTGTGATGGAGAACCAGAAAGCAGGAATAAGCTGAATGTATATTGCTTAGCTTCGCAGAATGTTATATACAAAGAGAAATCTCCCCTTTTAGACCTGATTCACTGCTAGACTATGGTTGCTTTACATTATTTTGGCAATGTAAAAAAACCTTAAAGGACATAAAAATTATATTTGCATTTTGCCTATGCTCTGATTCTCTAATACAGCAATGGTACACTGTACATACAACTGTGCTTTATGTGACTGGCAAGATCCTAAGAGATTACTTTTCCCCATCTTTTCTTAGAAATGCAAACAAATTAACAAATGCAGAGCTAATTTGGTGCCAGAATAGCATAGTGAAGATTGATCCTCAACAGCTGAGCTGTGCCTTTTCGTATTAAGACTTCAGCATCTTTCTCCTTCCAAAATTAGTCATGAATAAAAGAATTAGAAAAGTAATAATATGAAGACAAATGCCATATATTACAGAGCATTTATGAAATGCCTGCTTGTCTCTTAGACCATGAATTGCTGTGATCCTGCAAAAATATTTTCTTTCAGAAGTAGACTGAGAAAACTGATGTGTCTGTGCTGGACTGAACTTGCTATGTTTTACAGTATACTAGAGCTGTCCTCATTTTTTTCTAATATTTTGTCACTGTGATGCAAATAGCGATCATAACTATTAAGTCCTTCCTATCTTCTAAAGAAATAATCAGTGCCCTTTTGAAATTTGAAACTGAGGGCACAACCATTCTATACTAAAGACAAGATGGAGAGGGAGCTTGTGAACATTGCACAGCATGGTTTTAACATTTACGACCATAAAATATACTACAAAGCTACCTTAGGGCATATTTTAATCTTTCCTGTATAACTGAAATTTTTCCTTCTGTGTGAACAGTAATTTACCTTCTAGGATATACGGTCTTATTAAAAACAAATATGAAAAGCAAGAAATTTCTTCTCCCATTGTTTTGGCCCTCCTCCAAAGGAAAAAGGTTGTCTTCCTCATGAGCAACCCATTTGTAAGTTTATAAAATACTTAACACATGTAATGTTTGGGAGTAATCAAAACTTGTATCTCCCAGGCTTTTTTGTTGGAAAAAAAAGAATGGGAGATTTTTCTACCCTTGTAAACATGAAACCCGTATCTATGTCATGAGGCAGAAATGCATTGGCAGTGGGATTTACCTGGGGATACAGACTGAGGTGGAGCCTTTGAGATGAGGGCGGTATTCCTCTGGAGGTAGGACTGAATTGAAGTGGTTCCCCTCAATAATCCAGCCCTCAACCAGGTTGCTCACTGTGAAGACTGAGGCACTCAGGCCAGATCAAAAGATGAATTTGTGTATACCATGAGTATGCCTACTGGATTCAGTGCAAAGAACAGAGATTCGTGTCTGCGGCGGGGCTGATTGCTGATTGTTTGCTAAAACTCAACGTGTAAGATCAGATTTTTCTCCAATAGCCAGGTGCCAAAAGATGCAGCTAATTCAGCAGTGAAATTTCAAAATGCTTCAGCAAGATAAGTGTCTAATCTCCAACAGGACTTAGGCACTTAACCAGATTATACTCTGTTTAAAAACTTATTGCCTACTTACCTGCATATTTAACAGCCTAACTAGCTTTAAAAAGCTTTCCTCCAAGGCCCCAGTTTGGAGCAAGAACTGCCCATAGATGTCTAGCTTTTCCCATCGGGATTTTTTTCAGTCCTGTATGTTCACTGTTGAAGATCATCAACCTGCACTAGAAATTTGAATGCTGTTACTTTTCTGTACCTGGAACAAACCAGCATTTACTCTTCAGTATGGAAGTGCGATGGGGGTGGGGGGAGGCACAGTGGGTTCATCTGAAATGTCTTGGAGACAAGAACACTGAATAATGTGTCTGGTGAAGTGTACTGTTGAATTCCCAGATCACTTACACTGGTACCAAGAAAAAGTAACTTTAAGATCTACTCCCTACCCAGAACACACAGTACTGCCCCTCCATCCAAAGGCAATGATCTCTTTACCAATTCCCTCTTAACAACTCGTCTAGAAAGAATCTTAAAAGTTGAACGTATCTGCCCGAATAAGCTGAAATGGAATAATTTCATGTTTGGGGGAAAATTTTGAGGTTTATTTCACTCAAAAAGAAAAAAGCTGCAGAAAATTTGTCTAGCAATCAGTCTAAAATCTATGTGAGATTACACATTCTTTAAGCTGAATACAAAGAACTAACAACTGTGGTAGCAATTTACAGCCCCAGAAAATAACTAAGGTCCACTTTGGATTTTTGTCTCAGGCTACTAGAGATTTGACTTGTAACTTTATCAACGTTGAGATATAAAAAGCTTCTCCATTCAATCCAATCCCATTTAACTTGAGACATAAAAAGCTTCAGTGGAACAAGATGATCTACTTTTTAAAAGTCTGCTGTTTCTCTCTGCAGAACTGTCTTTCACGAAACCAAACTTGTTTCTATTTTCCTTCCTGTCCCCACAAAAATTATCTCAGTCTGATGCTCTTCAATCATGATTAAAAGGCATTTCTCAGTGTCTCCCTGACAAATGTTCCTACTAATTTTTTTCAGAAGCTGGCAATGACATTTGTACCTTGCTTGGTGTTTTGTATTGGACTAATTTATCATTATAAGAAAACCACTGCAATATCTTGTTGCATACAAACACCATCCTGCAGGACACATCAGGGATTTGTGAATAACTGGGTAGGATGAGGGGGTTCAGTAGTGCTGATTTCCCAAACTCATTTATTCTGTTCTTGCCCATCAGTATTCTACCTGGAAACAGCACTGACTTAGCTGGCAACACAGAGCATATTTGCTATCATTTATATGCTGGAACTGTCATGAATATGTCACAAAACATGGAATTTGTCCATATGCTTGGAATTCAGTCAAATGCCTAAAAAAAAGAGCTAAGAACTGTCAAGCAAGCAAAGATTAAAAATTTGTTACTTTAAAATAAAAGAGCTTCAGGACTGTTCAGCACTACATTTCAAATATACCAAACTCCTTCAGACTTGCATTTTCTTAATGCAAACACAAGATAAGGGTAGCCACAGATTTATGCTTGGATGTCAACAGTGAGCCTGAACTGTGACGAGATACTGAAATCAGCAGTGATCTACACACAGCAGTGCCAGCGGTATCCTGGCTGCTGAAGGGCGTATGTGGGTGCAGCGTTTGTGGCTATCAGGCCAGTAAAAAAAACAGAAGTAGAGTTTCTCACCCTTCTTAGATTCAAGGAACATTTGACCTGATACACTGTATTACCTTTCTCTAGACCAATTCTTCAGTACTTGTTCGTGTCCCTAAAGCACTTAGGGCATTACCTAACCCTGTCAGCTACAGTAAAACACACAACCTGACATGAAGCCAGTGAGCCTTGCTGACACTTCCCTGGAGCAGCCCAGTAAGAGCAGTAAGTGACCATGTCCTAGATCCCAGAAAGCTTGAGGCTTCAGCTCCAGCCTGTGGCATCAAGGGGCTAGTACTCAGGAGGCATAACGGACTAAAGAGAAGAAAGGAAGATCCGTATCTTTCATTTCTTGACTGTTGTACCTCGGATGACACGAGCAGCTGTTACGGGAGGTGGAAATGTATCATATCAGGCTGTCCTCATCTGGGTCAATGCATAAAACAAAGTGTCAAATGTGGGGAAGACAGTGAAAAGAGTAATGTGGCAGGCTTTTCTGCCACTTCTGTAACTCTCCAGACTCTCCAGAAGAACGTAATAGATACTGCAATTCAGTTCCTTAACCAAGCAAGCTAAATTCCTCCTTCACATAACCTGGAACATTACTAGCCAACAGTAATATATCATCTACTAAATTCTGTCCAGGTTTGGAAGAGGAAAGAAAATCCAGAGCCAACTAATGAAACTGTTGTCAGCATTCTCCATGGGTTCATGGCCTTTATTGAATCAACTTATAAATCTCTGGGTTTGCAGGGCTTCTGAAAGGCTCTGTGCCCTTTAGCTGAAGTATGTCTTTCCTTTCTGGTACTATGGGCAGGAGTTTGAATTTCCGGGAATTGCTTCTCAGTTCCTAAAACACAGATGAATCAAGGAGCAAGAATCAACCTGAGGTGTCTCAGGCGTGAAGAAGAATGTGCATTACGTGATCCACTTCCTAGCACCTCATGAGCATTTTCACCTAACAAAACTGCTGGCAGCATGTAGACCAGGGACAGTGAGAGTGCTGTCGAGCTCTCTTTTGCTGCTGTCGTTTCTCTGGCCCTTATGAGTTAGTGTTGAATGGGTGCTAGGAAGTGTTTGGTGGCTGGAGGAAGTGAATTCTGCATTATATTATTTCCTGCAGTCAAGACTTTCATGAGCCAGGCAACCCCTTCTAGCTTTTGATTCCTGCATAGAAGCAGCTACTGGGAAAAGCTCTCAGAGCTAACAAACCTGGAAATCTCTGAAGGCTGTTCTTTGCAGGGGGATGGGTTACAATGAAATGGGATTGAAGTATCTTTGAAACAGAAAGTGTCAGTGCCATAGAAGCCATAACCCACTGCAGCAAGTCCCAGTCCTGTTGCCCTCAACTGTCATCAGATTCACGCTGTCACCAAGGTGCACTGAACCTCCTGGTTTGTGAGTAACTCGTTTGCACGTGGTTCTCCACTCACCCCTGCTGGCTTTCAGTTAGCAACCCGGAACAAACCCATGGAGACTAGAGAAATGAATCATTTTACCCAATACATGAAGCCTTCTCACACGCTTGCATTTAGATGACTCTTACCTCTTTCTGGTGATACTTTATTGCTACCTTTAGCTTTGCCAAATCATGACATTTTTGGGGATCCAGCTCCTCACTTTGATCATCTCTGTGATTGAGAATGATCTCCAATTCTCGGGAACTTCGTGCTTGATCCAAAAGGTCCTTAGCAAAACGCTTGCACTGCTGTGAAAGCTCTTCATATTCAGCCTTGAACTCATTTTCCACTTTGCTGAGCTCCTTCAGCTCCCAGCCCAGTCGGAAGGCCGTCAAGATGGGGTCCTCACTTGATAAGGCAATCAACGAAGGGCTGGCTAAGGCTTTGTAGATGTTCAGCCTTGACCTGGAATGCCTTAGGCTGTCCACCTCTGAACTGGAGACACATTCCACACAGTTACATCTGATCTGGTGTGGGCGTGGAATTGTTACCCGTCTTTGGACAAGCAGTTTGATGATTTCATAGTTGTTGGTGTGAGCCGCCAGCATTATTGGGGTGATATCTGGAGTGAATTCTGAAAACTGGGTGTCCATCATCAAGGTTGGAACCTATATAGAGGGATAAACCATAGTCATACTTCATGCGGAACAGCAAAAATCAGATGTGCTTCCTTCATACTTTTGAAGTGATGTCATAACAAAACAGAGTTTTTATAACACCCTCTGTTCTTTAAATCCTATTGTATCCATGCATGCACACACACTGCTGTTCTGGCAAAACCATCTTCCCTCAAATCATGCCTGTCTGCCTCCCAGGCAGGAACCTGTGACCATTCATTCAGCTCCCAGTCTGGTCTAAAAGTCAGTCACATCCCCATCTGAATGCTTTATATGTGAACCTGTTCTGAAATGGTATTGGTTCATATACCAAATGGTGGACTTTTGTAGGAAAAAAGGAAGACAAAAGGCCCAGGTAATTACACAAAAAGAAAGGAAAGTCTAGAAAAGAATGAACACTGCATAGATTTCCATAACTATTATCATTTGCATTAGCAGGCCAAGAACCTGCTCATCGTAGGCCCTATGAAAACTAAACCAAACACTGGTCTGCAGCTGAGCAAAGCTCTTCCTCACCTTTTCCCTACTGTTTTTATTTGAAAATACTTTTCAGTGGAAGGATACATTACATAACTGCCCTCAGAATAGATTTTTTTTTTTTATAATGGGTTTAAAAAAATTTAAATGTAGAATTAATGAGCCATAGTCCACTACAAATAAGACACTCCAGGGTGTGCATTATTCAGCTACTGTTGCACTTCTCAAAAGATGAGCTTAATGCACACCCTGTTGTGTCTTATTACTATACGCAGAGTGCAAAATTAGACCAAAATGCTCTTACATCCCAAGCACGCAGTATGTTTCCATTTGCAGCACAGGCAGCTCTCTTTGTTGTGCGTTAATCATTACTCAAGCATACTGTACTTCATGTGCCCACCACTCTTGCCCTGGCAGTTGGCATCCTGCTGCTCAAGGGGTGATTGCTGGCTTTGGTGAACAGTAGGCCTGTTTCCCCTTGCAAATGTCAAAGGCGTTTCAGAGAAACTATTGTCAGAGTCCTAATGACAGGAAATATTACTCAGTCTGTAAAAATCCAAAAGTAAAGCAGCGATAAAGTAGCATGAAGTAACTGGTTAGATATCCGTCTGTAGGATATACCTAAGACTGGTTATGAGACAGTGAACCTCTAACCACGAATCCGAGTTCCCTGGGAGTTAAGTGCCTCTAGCACTAAAGACTCCTGGGTTGTAGTTGATTGATAAACCTCTACACAACCCAGCTGCGACAGCAGGACAGAGCCTGTTCATAATATACAACACTCTCCCAAAGGTCGGCATCACACTGAGACGCAGGGTCGTTTACTGGAGCAGGGCTCACTGGGTGGCTATAGGTATTTTCTGGTATAATACAAATCTGCTAACCTGGATGCGGCACACGAGGAGTTAAATCTCTGGCAGCCTACAGACACCCAGGTGTAAAGAGGCTTTGCTAACAAGCCTGGTCCCCTATAGAGGCAGCCAGGAGGGAGCCTATAAATATGGCTCATGGGCAAGAAGAGAGAATGGTAGTGAGGATTTGTTGTAGGTTGTGCAGGGCTTGGCGTCTCTTGGCAAGGTTGGATAAATGTATTTTAAGATATCTAGTAACAAACAGCTGAAAGGAGCTCTCTTTGTAAGG
Source organism: Aviceda cuculoides (assembly GCA_035590195.1). Classification (NCBI taxonomy): domain Eukaryota; kingdom Metazoa; phylum Chordata; class Aves; order Accipitriformes; family Accipitridae; genus Aviceda; species Aviceda cuculoides. Next base: position 3,661,945 of record JAVJGG010000039.1, on the reverse strand, counting down.
TCTTTGACTTTCTTTTCCTTTACTTAGCTCATTTAGGTAGTTTGTTAAATGTCAAGAAAAAGGTGCAGGTTTTTCTTTTTTCTCTCTCTTAGAAGCATTTTTTTAAAATCCCTGATGCTTGAATAATTGCATTTATCTTTCTTCCCCTCCTTTTTCAGTCAGTCACTGGCTGCTGTATTCACAGCCTCTGCCTCAAAGGAAGAACACTTTCCCCCTCTATCACTCCTATTACTGTCAAGTTTAATCTTGTTTTCCTGTACGGAAGTTATTGTACCCAGGGTTGTTAAAAGGATTTTCAGCTTTACACAGATGAGGTATTCATGTTGCTCAGAATACGAAACGGGCACTTGCAGACAAGACAAGGTAGTAATGTTACAGGTGGGGATAGTGCTAATCTTGTCTGCTCCTGTCTACTCCTGAGGCTTTCTAAATCTGGATCTAGGGCTATCAAAATGGTTGTCCCATGGTTTGGGATCAAATTGGGGGTGTCCATGAAGTGATATCTCATCCCTTATTCTGTCTCATATCACAAGCCCTTGCCCCAAAAATGGAGCACTACTTCGTTAGGACTCAGGCAGCTGATGTGTGGAAGGTATGTTTTCCCAGGCAGTGTGCAGCACTTTTAATTAAGGGATAAGAAGCGAAATGGTGGTGCAGAGACAGAGAGGCTCCCTGGGGTCTGGGAGCAGATCAGTGTAAGGCTTCAAATCACAGGCGCTGAAGCTTATTTCTGATTATAGCTGAGCAGCAAAACAAACCAACAAAACACAGAACAGGAACAGTGTGAATGATGGCTGCTGTGGCCTCTTTCTTTTCTATGCCTGGCTGATCCAAAGACCATGCATTGGCTAAGAATTATATATCTTGTGGTGAATATTTTTGTTGTCTTCTTGCACAGTGTTTTGACAACCTGCATCTTAAACTGTCTTGTTTTAAAGATGGGGCTATGCAAAGCAAGCCTGTGCTCTGAAGGCTGTATTCTACATATTATCACTGGAGGGGCAGCAGAGATTACAACAATGCATTGTAATTGTTGATGTTCCTCCTGCACTACTCTGACAGGTTGAGTTCATGTTTAGATCAGCTTCTTCTATGTCTTGGGTTAAGTTACAGTGATAGAAGCAGAAGAGGAATAAATTATTCTACCCCAAGGGCTCTGCTAAGCTCTTCCAAGGTTATTTTCATTAAGTGACCTGAATAACAAATTCTTTTCCATTAACCTCATCACCTGACACAAGCTGTTAGGCTGAGTCCTTCAAAACCTTATTGTCAGTACTTGCATAGGAGCATGTGCCTTGTCTGTATTTCATCTTGGTAATGTTCGCTTAAGAACTTAACGCTACCACTAACAACGAGTGACTGAATGCTTGTTACCATCTTCCTAGACTTAATCCTCATAAACTTTGTCCCAAGGTTTGGGATCAAATGTGGGGTATCCATCAAGTGATCCCTCATCCCTTATTCTGGCTCGTACCACGAGCCCTCACCCCAAAAATGAAGCACTACCTCATAAAGGTAGGTAGGCTGCTTTCCACTGTACTGCTGCTTCTCTGAAAGATACCGCAGTGAGTGAAAAATCTTTATTTAAAAAAGGGCCGAGGGGGGAGGGAGAAACAAGCTTAATTCATCAGAGGAGAAGAAAAGTGGAGGATTAGCTCATATAAAAGCACTGTTCAGTATAGCTAAGCTCTCCTCTGAACAGAAAAACAAGTTTTCCAGTAAATAGTGCACTGCTAGAAAGAAACTCTGGATAGGAAAACCACGAATCTCTGCTTATGTTACTAGTACAGCGTAAGAGGAGCAGAACTACAGAGTAACAAAAAAACCTGGCACTGAAGACCTGATAGCCTTGTTGTAGGTCTTTTAGGAGTTTTACTTTGGACTTAATCTAGTCTGGTATCTGAACGCCCCTGAAGCACGTCCTCTGGTTAGTATTGTGTAAAAGCAATCCAGCTCAAGTGCTCTGAGACCGCTCAGCAATGTGAATGAACCAAAGCACGGTAAATGGGGAGGTTAAGGAGATACAGCTCAAAAGCATGCTCCTCAACCAAACTAAAAGACTAATATGAATCCATCTTTTGCCTTTTATGGACCACAGAAGCTAATATCCAGGTTTAAACACCAGAAGATTTCAAAGCAAGCTGTAGTGTTTCTACAGCATTTGTCATCTATCTATGCATATAAAAAAGGACAACTAGGTGAAAAAAAAACTGTTCTGCAGCAAAGGAAACTTGCCAGTCAAGTGCAAAATCTTGAACTCTGAGGATGGAGTCTGGCTCTGTCTAACGACTATTTGGGGGTGGTTTTCTGTTTCTATCTCTGATTCTTATGCTTTTCTGCCCCCTCTTTATTGACAGTCCTCATGATTATGGTCTGATAACCCTATCAGACATTAGTCTCCCTTCACGTTCAGGTCTCTCCTCAGTGTTCACCTTTACTGGTGCTCACAGCTACAGTCTCCACAGACAACCCTTCAGTGCTTCAGACCTGAACTGAAAAGAGAATACCTAGAAAGTAAAGCAAAGCCTAACCACAAAATCCTTTACTTTCTTAGTTTTGTTAATCTCTAATTGTAAGCTTCTTGGCTCAGAGGTAGTCTAAATATGCATCCTGTCTGGCACTGAGAATGACGCCACTTTTGCTTGAAAATAACTAGTAATACTTTTACCTGTTACGGGTGGAATTGCCCCATTTTGAAGCCATCTCCATTCCATAAACCAGCACCTCACCTGGACTGGTGTAATAAATTCTAAGTGTAACCATGATAAACTGTAAATATATTAATCTGCATTATTTTCAGCTTGCATAACTTTTTGATACAACTATATGTTATAAAAGATGTTCTAATTGCCAAAACGTTTTACTAAACAAAACAAATTCATGCAACATCACTGGAAAACTTAAAATGTAACACTTATGGACATGGAAGCTTGGGTAACTTATTGAGCAAGGATTTCCTATTTCTAGTTTGGTTTTCTGCATGCAGCCCTATGGGGGAAATGCATATGCCATCCACAAGCGCAGTAACAGGCACAGCCGATTTCTGTCATTCTAAAAAGAAGATTTTGTACTACATCAATTTAGTGTGAGACTCAGTGGTCAGAAGGAGCTTTAGGAGTGACTGTGATTTTGTTCAGAATCGAAGTCCTGTGGTACTTCTAGCTGCAGCTCTATAAATAGAGCATGAGAGACAGAGTCAGTGTTGCTAGACTGCAGATCAGCCATGTTACCAGCAAAAGGGTCTTGAAAAAAATACATATTGTAACTGGCACGACCAACTGAATCCTGCTCCTTGCCAAAACCCATAAACAAATTCTTTCACTGACAGAACCCCATGGGCATTTATTTTCTTATATGGGACTCTGGAAAACTGTTACATGCTTCTGTAGATTTAAGCATTCATTTTAGGCGATGCAATGGTGCAGGTTTCAATAACTGAGTATCTTAATCAGAGATGCCTTGAGAGACATCTTGTATCAGAGTGATGACAATATCTATATTAATAGGGAGGTTGATTTTTCTCTAAAGAGCAATTAATTGACTGAAATTATGTCATCTGGTTAATGAAATATAATGAACAACACAAACTGATAACAGAAGTAATGTACTTTACGGGCTTTTGTACTGGTTATGAACAAGTTTGTAACTCTAGCAAAGAGCACACGTGGTTATAGATGTACTTTTGGGCAAGCTCTGCTGTTGTTACTGAAGTATTCCAGTGATTTCAACATAGCTGTCCCAAAATATCCAGCTGAATAAAAGGCTCCTTCTGGTCTATAATCTGCTCAGTGACTTACATGCCTGTAAAGCCAAATAAAGACTCTGCCCCTCAGACTGATACTGCAAAACATAGAAAATTAGTACCTTTTAGTGCCTTGTGGCAAGCCAAATGCTGATACAGGGTTACCAGATGGTACATATTAACACTGAAATAGGTATCTTTGAATAAAAAATAGCATGATATAATCCCTTACTACTGAAATAATGTGAAAAATTAGATTTGTGATACCTGTATAACCAAACATTTTTCTCTGCAACCAATAAACAAAAGCAAAATACAGATAAATCTGCTCTAGATTCTTCAAGTTTTAATTCGGCTTTTTATCCATGTGTTTAAAAATGGAGGTAGACCCAAGGGATTAGTTTTCAGAGCTAAACTGAAACCTAGTGCATTTGACAGTGGCAGAACTGCATCAGAGCTTGTTTTGTTCAGCCATGTGTTTAGGAAATGCAGCACAGCCAGAAAGATTGTCAAAAGATGTCACCATTTGTGGTTGATGCTACATAATAACTTCTCTTTTGTCACAGATTAAAAAAGAGGAATCCAGAGAGAAGCCTTCAGAAGGAAAGGATTTTGCAAATATGTATTTAAATGGCCTACGGCAACTTATTCCAGACAGAGCACTCTCTCCTCTAAGCCACTCTCCCTTTCTGATGCGGGTGGAGGAAATAAGCTGAGGCACTTGATGCTGAAATGAAGAAAGAGTGCAGTCAGTGTGGAGTTCATTCTCCAAGTCACAGAGGGATGCTGTTAAAGAGTTAGCTTGTGTTTGAACCTCTTGTATTTCAATGAAGTGCAGTCTTGAGGTCTGCTTTGCCCTGAATTTCTGTGTCTTGGGCCAGCTAAGAACTACCGAATCCAGCAGGAAGAGGGGCTAGCAAGTGCCTACCCTTGTTTAGCGAAGACAGACCAGTGTTGTGCTGTGAGCAATTGCACCCTCTCCTGGTTATGACTTCTCATCTGTGTAAGAATGGCTAAGAAGTTCACTGTAGTCACACCTTACATGTTATGTCACGTTATATCTATGAAATGACCAACTATCAAATGAATCCTGGTTTTATCATACACTTATGTAGCCTGGGGCTAGCTGAATAATGACACTTGTCCAGGTAAAACAAACAAGGGACAAACGTTTGGGACTGTTACAAATCCAGACATTAATGAAGCTGCTAGAGAAAAAGTGGCATAAGTGACATCAGAACCTGGCTCACAGCATATTATGGATTTGCCAAAGCCTTGCCAAAATGCAGAGATTCCCTGGCTGCTTGTTAGATCTGTTTCTTGAGACCCTCTGATACCAACACAGGTGTAAGTCTAGTATTGCTGACATGACAGTAAATTGAATTGTCTCCTCAAGTTTGGATAGGCGGACTAGTTCATACATGCCTGAAGCTGGGTTTTTTCCCCATTTGGAAACATAAAATGCTGTTTGTTCATTTTTTCACCTTTCTTCATTACCATTTCAAGAGTTATTCTGTGACAGAAGCAGCTGTTTTCGGTAAAAATAAAACTAAACTCTAACAATTTTTAATGTTGTTTTTAAGTTTGGGAATGAATTTTGTTAAAGAGCATACTTAAACCAGTCCTGTAAATTTCTCAGCTACACTAAAGGCCCTGGAACGTGACTGCACCTTGGACATTTTTTCATTTTACGGATAAGCTTTCCCGTGACCTCAAGCATGCTGAAACGAAGACAGTCGATGGTTAGCTGGAAATTTTCAGGCTCTGTATTCAAGGTAATCTTTGTTTTATTATGGCTACTCTTTTTCTAGTATTTTCCAGGATTTATTCTGGGAGGGAAGAGTTGTCCAGCTTTTTAATTCATTTTATCTGGTCTCTGTATTTTCTATTCTTAGTGGTGACAGGGACAAGATCTGCTAATATAGGCTAATAATCATGCTATCTATAGCCTTTTATGTCATCTTTGTACATAAAATATCCCTATTTCCTGTAATTTACTACTGTGTGCGGATGAGAGATGTTTCATTAAGTTTAGATGAGGTAATATGTTGCTAACAGGGCTTGAAAAGGGAGGGCTTTTTGCTTGGGAGAGGTGAGGTTGTGTTCCTATTCAATCACATTCCTTTAAAAAAAAAAAAAAAAGGAAAGAATCAGATTCGATCATAAGACAACATCACAGAGAGGAGTGAGTAACTGCATCTGGTGCCAGCCCAGTGCTGTCTGATGTTGCACAGAATGGATCTTGATGCTCACAAACCAGGAGGCTGCCTTTCTCCCCATTTTGACTATTAAGCCGTGCTTTTGGCATTGTTGTTATACCAATCAAGAAGACACCGTGGCTTCCAAAAAGACTCCAGAGTTTGTGATAGCAAAGAAATGACAATCTAGACAGGTGGCAGGGTCTCACATGAGAATAAAATCTGTGTGGTTTCTATCCTCCTTTATCACCACTTAAGCAGTGACTTTCTTTGTTATTTCTAATGCTAGGTAGTTCAAAACATCTAGCTAATGATATGCCCCTCATGCTTCAGAGACTGGCTGTAACTCATCATCTGTCTGCCTGAAGAGTATTTAAGTGGAGCACACAAGCCCTCTCGCACTGCCATGAATTAAGTACCAATGATGCATGCAACCCTGAGCCTCTCGCGGGCTTGAGCAGTTTTCCAACATGTTCTCCCAAGGCAATGACAGAGCACAGACCTTGGATTACAGTGTTCCCTTGCCGTAAACAATGTGGAGACCAGCAGGGAGAATATTGTTCTCAGTCAATGCGGTTTTGATCCATCTACCCCCCCCACAACTAAGAGACTGCCCAGCGCAGGGATAAACGAGCCATAAAGGTGCCATTCTACTCTGCAAACCCAAACACAGCTTTATTTAACAGCCAGATAAGGACTAGCGAACTCCTACTAAACCATCCTGCAGTTCTTTAAGGATCCCAAAGCTTTGTTTTGGAGGAGCCTGTAATTTGCTATGTTCAATTTTGCCATGCAAAGAAGCTTCCCTTGGAAAATGTGTTGCAACTACTGTAGCAGGCAGACTCTCCTGCATATTTGTATCAGTGAATCTGGGTAGCCACGTCAAAAGTCCCTTCTGGGTTTCAGAAGCCATACAGACTAGAGGCAAACCCACACGTTGTGCGATGTCTGAGGGCTGATGTAAGGAAGCAGCTAATGCTGTAATTGGGGCTTATGAGCAAAGGGTGGTAAGTAACCTAGGCATACTCGCGGATGCTGGGTAGGTAGTGAACTACGTTTTTTTGAAACTTAACACCTTAATCAACAGATCTATAGAGAGACCAAAAGTTTACTTGTGTAGGAACACAAACAGGATTTTTTTTCCCTGCAAAGAGTTTGTTACAGGCAGTCCACCCAGCTGAATCCCATGCACCCATCACTCCTGACTGAAAATACACCGTACAGTGTGCCAAACGCAGGCAAGTGCTAAGATCACTCCCACAAATTAATAAAGATAATTCCCTGGGAAGCATCTCATATAACAGTGCATACCTGACCTCCACCTGTCTATATGTTAATTTTCAAGCACGACATGTTTGTGCATGCTGTGATGCAGTTCTTGGCCTGACCTCACCAGCTCTTCTAGGAACTAATAACAGACTTTATGCTGGCCCAGGAGAAGCAGCCAGTGACTTACTTGCCACTGTCAGATGTCTGGTAGCTGACACTGCAGCCTTTGAGCCCTAGCCCTGATGCCACTCATTAGGTCTATGTGATGCATCACCCAAGTTCTTCGTTTTGCCTCACACCTCCTTCTCATAGACTTAAGACTACTTGGGGAGGAAGGCAGTGGGGAGGGAGAAAAGAAATTCCCAGTTAAATGTAATCATTAACTGAAGTGGTCTTTGATTTCTCTGTTGTTTAGTTTAATTAGATGGAATTCATTTCGAAGGCAGACGCCAGTGTCAAAGGCATGTTAACTATAGCTGTGAATTATTACTGCATCAATAAAAATAATGAAAAGCTTGGATGCTAGCAGAGCCATTAGGCTTTGGAGCAGTAACAGCTAGTTTTCTGTTTTCAGACACAATCTTTCTTCCTTATTGTGCCTTTCAAATATTTTCATACTGAGAACTTGTGGCTAGTTTTTCTCAACAGTTTTTCTCTGTTCTTTGGAACCTGCTCTTGCTCAGAGTGTATCTAACCAGGTTCAGCCTTTCCTTTTCACTTTGTACCTCTCATATTAACATGGAAATGGCTGCTTTGAGTCACACCAAAGGGCACTCACTGTATGTGTACTGAGTCATACCAATCAGCCTGTTACCCTCTCTGTTATAGTGCTCAATAGCAAGAACTCAATGAGAACAGGTCATGCTTATAGACTTCCAGATACAGATGGCCAGGTTTCAGCAACACCTTCTTGAATTAGCTGAACTTTTTAAACTCGAGGAAGAACACAAATACTGCTGGTATGCAATGGTTAACACTGCAGAAGGGCTACACAGATCTGCTTGCACTTTGGGTGTGCTTTGATCGCTTTGTTGTACTTCACACCTTTGTAATGCTCCACGCTTGCTGGCACCCATCTTGTCTGTCATGTTCCAGAAAAAGACAGTGCACACACCCAGAATGTCTATTTCCACCACGTAAGCGAGACTTTGTTCAGCCTGTATGTGAGTGAACACCCGACATCCATCCTCAGCTTATAGGTTAGGAGCTAGTGCTGCAAGGCTTAGCGATTTTAGCCGGGCAGTCCACAAGTCTGTCCTTCACCTCTAAAAGAAACATAAACCTTTTACTGAAGGAGACAGGATAACATTTCTCACAGCTGCAAACCCCAGATCCTCTGGTCCTGCCCCAGGGTACCTCTGTCCACTTTGCCTGCAGGTGAGACAGATCCACAGTAACCACTTCAGCCAAGTCAGAAGGAACACCAGCTGCTTCTAAAACTCTATCTAATTGTCTGCAGAATCTAGCTTTTACGTCATGAAATATTGGACAACTGATCAGCCTCCTTTGATGCAAAAAGGTCCTGTCAGGACTGACAAGGGCTGACAATGCTAACAATGTACTTGTACATCTAATAAGTATCGGCAAGTCTGCAGAAATCAAGGGCTGTTGGTGGTAACAGCTAAACTGTGCACTGGACTCTCCATACAGGACAAAGAACCCTATGCGAGTAGGAAAATTAAGCTAAACCACGTTGTATCAAAAAAGTTACTGGATTTGGGCAAGACTAAAATCGTTTAATACAACATAAAATTTCTGGTTCGCAAAAGATTGTCTTTAGGCTGTTGAGCTATGATATTTGCACAAAGATTAAGGCAGATTTTTTACTCATCAGCTCATCTGAAAGAGGATTTTTGAGGTCAAATTTTAGGTTTGCTAATACTACAAAGTGCAGCAACCTTCCACCAGCAGGCATCTGAGGATTAGCAACTAAGACTGAAAACTTGCCTTTTATTCTCTATAGTTTCCCCTTCACAACCATATTCTTCCAGGGTTTATCTCTGTAAAGCTCCTTCTTTTGGAAGACATATGGATAGGTATCTGTTGAGATCTCATTGATTCAGAAGGCCATCGGACTGTCGAAACAAACTGAATCACAATCATAAATACTGAGATCCCTTTTCTTTTTATTCTTGTTATTGAGGAATCGCATTTGTAGTCCCATCTGTGAACCAGATTAATTTGGAGCCATCTGCCATGAGCAAATTGCTAATTTTGGCAGATACCAGAGAGATGCTATTATCATCCTTATGTAAACATTTGATGTCAGCTCTGATTGTTGTGAAGAAAACAGCTACCCGTAAAGGTGCTTATGGCTACACCATGAATGTGTAGTAATTCAGCTGACTGATTACAACTTCTTTAAGAAAGGAAGGAGGGCTCAGCAGTCAGCATAGACCGTGTCTGGTCCGCTGCAAACACATCCACTGCAGCAAGGCAAAAAATTATGTGAGATCCATGCAAACTGAGAGCGCTACCCTGTGAGCTGTGATGCACGTTTAGTGGAGACCAGGGACCACTTCACAGAATTCACACGAGAGGCTATTAAGAAAATGCTCCTGAAGACCTCATCTGGAGTCCAAGGGAAAATTTGTACTGATTTCAGTGGGCTTCAAAATGTGTGGAAATACAACTATTAGTAATGATAAATTGAAAGTGAATCAAACATGTAGGAAAATGTGAATTTTGAGACATATATTTCCTCCTTTTTGATGTTGCAGTTTAGGTGCAGACTCCAGCCTGGCTGAAAACATAACCCACTATATTGATGTTTGTATAGTAAAAAAAAATTCTGATAACACTTTTAGGAAAAAAAACACCAAAACTCAAAGATCGAATAGGTTGGGAGACAGATTTTACTGGAAAACAGATTTTGTTCAACAGGCTTCATATATACTTTCCCTTGCTCCTACGGTAGTACTGAATCAAAAAAAAGAAAGAAGTGATTTCAAGTTTCCTGTTAATTCCAACCCCACAGGACCCCGGCCAGATCTCTGTTTTTGACGGAATAGTACAAAAAGTCTTGTTTTGCCATTGTACGTACTGGACCTGTCCTGTGCACAGACAACTTTGAAGTTTAACATTCCTACCCCAAAAGAGATGAGCCACCTGACTCAAGCCTGGGCCAAAGTCCATACTGCACTTGTGTATGCTGATTTTTACTATTTCTAACCTAGCCCCACTCTTTCTGATGATTATTCAGTGGTTTGTTGTCTTATTTATTTAAATAACATGACACTCATCGTGTGGAAGACTTGAGTATGGATTGCCACGCCACACAGCCTGCAGTACTGTATACTACTCTTCTGCCACTATGCAGTACAATATCAGCGTCTTCACTGGCCTGAAAAGCAAATAACTATCAAAGCATCGGATTAGGCTCACTTTTATTTCCTGGAGAACACATATTCACTGACTACAAATCTTTGCAGGAAAAGCAACACTTGCATACCCTCCAGGTTCCATGAATATTAGGTTGCTTTGCTGTTCCTCTTACTATTAATGAATAGGCTGCTTTCTTTCCAAATGTCTGTCATCTATTTGGGGAAAAACAAACTATCCTATGATTTAAGTGACCAATCAGCAATACGAAGTGACTGGCCAAAGCGAACTATGGTTTAAAAAAAAAAACTCGGGAGGATTAATTGGAGTAAATTATGTAACATTTGGAAATAACAAGTGTACTTGTAAAAATCACAGAACTAGAAAAGCTCTTTTGTTACTTAATCTATTTTGAGAAGATAATTGAATTTTCCTTTATTTCCCTGAGAATTCAGCTCTCAGTGCTGTGCCAGGTCCAGACCATGTCCCGCTGAGGTCAGCAAAGCTCCTACCTATGCTGTGGTGAGTGGCGGGGCTGTTGCAGCCTGCAGCACCACATACTCTGCACACAGGCATCTTCCATGGCCCTCTGGACCACACTTGCACGCTGACAGTAAAAAAAAAAAAGGGAAAGTGCACCTCAGAGCATGGTGTGGCATATTTGAGGAGAGGTTAGCTCTGATCTGCAGAAGAGAATGGGTCCTTTAAAACCTGGGCTTTACTCTTTGCTGGGAGTGAAGCACACCAGCACACCTCTATGGTCTTCCCATGGTAGCAAAAGTAAGATGCTTGCACCATGATGACTCTCTCACCAAACTGAAAATCTCCGATAAGTGACAGTATCTTTCAAAACAGCTGTAACTTTATTAGCTAGATTTATTCTGGCTGTAACTGGTGAAGTCTTCTCCCCAGCTTTATCAAGAGACTCGGAGAGCAGTACACAAAACCATAGCTATAAACTGTCAGGACTGGACAGAACAGATCTGAGAAGAAATGTTAAGTTCTTAAAATAGCCCATGAACCTTACTTGAAGGTAAACCTAAAAGGAAATACATCTACTCAAACACATCACTGTTCAGCACGCTCATCTATCATGTGCTTTGTAGCAGGCTTTAGAGAGAGGTGGTTCGTGTTCCCAGCTCTCATATGCTCCACATGTAAACAGAGTAATTTCTTCCTCTCCCGAGACACCCCTTACATGGATGGTTGCAGTGCGGGAGAAGTGTGTTGTTATAGTTACTGGCTATGACTTACCCCTGCCATTGTCATGGTATTTTCAGTAAACAGTGCTTAAACACTGCCTAGCAAAGGTTTGCAGAATAATGACTGCCTGCATTCACTTAATAACAGGACACAAGTATCTCTGCCACCCAATCTCTTCATTCATTTCTCCCTGTCACCTACATCGTGAATGAGACCCTCATTCTCTTACATAAGAAACACAAAGGTCACTTCTTATATTTGAAATTTTTTTTACTTCTGCTCCCTGGAAAGGTCATCATACAGGGGAAAAGCAGAGCTCTTCTCCTTGGGCAGTTCTCAAGAGACAGGTACGGAGCGTCCAGGATACATCACCTTTTAGAGACTCTGTAGCTGGTGAGTGAAACTGCTTTGCAGCTCAAGCCTGTCAGGGGCCACAGTTTTCTACCTTGTTTTGTGTGCATCTTTTACTAACTAGATGCAGTCACTAGAACCCCACAAGAGGCTGGCATAATGCAACCTGTAACGTTTTCGGTCAGGATTGTGGTATGATGATAAGGGTGTGGGAATGACTGAAAACACATGCCCATAAAATGGATTATGCTGAATTATGCTACTCAGCTGCTTTTGAGATGCAAAGACAACAATTAACTGAGCTGACGTGAACAGACGCAAATAGGAACAGCTCTTCATGCCTGGCAGTTAGAGAAACAAGACTTTGGTATAGAGTCAAATAATAACCCCTCAGAGGCAGAGAGCAGGAAAATGGGAACTAACAGGTTTTCACAGCCCCCAGACTCAGATGGATGAAGGCGATGTACTAAACATTTAAGAGAGAGCAATCAGAAGATGCTTCTTCTGCACCAGTGCCCGGAGTGCAGCAAAGACAAACAGACAGCCCCTAATTGGAAACAGGCTGCTACACATAAGTCAAGGAGCTGCCTTCACATAGGTTTGTTCAGGCAGACTGAACCTTGTGTACATCTAATGAATAGATCATACTAAACCTTATATATAAGAAGTGCTGCGACACTATCTTAAAAATTTCTCAGCCAGACAGAAACCAATGCATGAAGTGTGAATTTTTGTTACTACTCAACCAGAAAAGCAGGTTTTCTATAGGTTTTAGAACATGTAAGTAGCTGATTAGGACAAAGCTGTGCTAATCTGATTTATCAGGTGCTTTTTGTGAAAGCAATTAGGTATAGGATTCCCAAAGGACCTTCTGAGAAAGGGTCCAGCAAAGATAATTACTGAACATGTATCGATACTGCTGTGGAATTAGCATCAGGAACTTTTGTTCAGAAATCCCTCCTATATTAGCTTTGTGATTTGACAAGCTAACTTTGTCCCAACTTTGCTTAACTAAGCACGTCTTTCCATTTATGTTCTATCACTACACATTAAATAAATGTTAATTACCATCACTGCATGAACAATCAGTGAAGCTGCTGAAACCGAAGTCCAGTCCTGCAGGCCTCTACCAGCAAACACTTCCTGCAGTCTACAGAAGAGCCCAAACCCCAGCCGGGGAAGTTAATCCTAGTTTGTACACAGAATCTTGCATCAAGCCAGTACTAGTCGACTTAATGTACTGATGAAATCTGGTCTTGTAACCAACCTTGTAAATAAAGCTGAAACTGGCACTGCAACTCTTCTCCCACACACATGTTCTCCTTCAAGTTGTAAACTTTGCAGCAGATACAAACCTAGCTACAGAAGGATAGCTGCACACTGCCATAGAGATAAAGAAAAATGAAACAGACCTGCTATGAAATGTATCACTGAACTAGAGACGCTGGAGCTGAATTTCAGCTGCAATAAATCAACCTAATTTCATGGACCTCTGTCTCTGCTCAGTTAAGCCAGCAAAGCTGTGAATTTGAGTGGACACAAGTTTTGGTATTCAAGAGATCTTACAGAAATCCACATGAATCCCATCACTTGCTTTCCATGACATTTCAGGAGAAACTTGCCATTAACCTCCAACAATTACTGGCAGTTCCTCATGCTACTGAAAAAAGCTTTTCTTCTATTCTACTTAGTCCTATTGGCTTATAGGATGGTCAAACTTTCTACAAGACCAAGAAAAAAATAATTCTCCATGCATGGTCCATACTTTGCAACTTACATTTTGTCAGACTAAAACCTAGTACTAATATTTCAATTTTCAGGTCTGATAGAAGAGTTTCTTCATCTCTCTAGTGCTTAAACCATACATTGGAATCACATTGCTACAGCATGCAGAATGCTGCCGTTTCAAAGTATCAAGCTGAGCAATCTTGAATGTTGTCAGGGTTGATCCTAATTGTTTGCTTTGGCTACATAAAATTACTGTTGAAAAACTATGTACTAAGGGGCCTATCCACTGAAAATGTTTTTTTCTATGATTGATTGGTATTAATAATTTTCTTCTTTCAGACACAGAGGGATGTGTTCAAGTAGCCTTCAAAACGAGGCTTGATATTTCAGAATTACCCAAGTTTTGAATGTTCCTTTCTAAGCTGTGAACATGCAAAAATTGTCAGTGGTCAGTAATCTATATAAACTATTGTAGTTATTGGCAGTAGTACTTGCAAATGAAAAGAAGCAAAAAAGAAAAAAAAAAGTTAAGGACAGTGTGATATGTGACACCTGAAGTGACAGGATTCAGACTTTGTGGTTTTTCACAAAGATCCTTATGTGACTTACCGATGGTTTTGTAGCTAAGGATCCTTCTTTCAAGTCATAGCTGTTCATTGCTCAGATATACAGCAGCTTAGCTCATGCTGTAATGTTATGTACTGCCTCAGCATTTCTGAACTAGAGCTCTCTGGAGATGGAGACCAAGATGATACGTCTGTACTATGGCTAAGTACTGAAACCTAGCAGACTGTTTGTTTACTTACAGTTATTTATAAGCTTGTGTGTTTTCAGGATTTACTTACAAAAAGAAATTCCACTTAATATCAGTACAACAGCATGGCAATAGTTCATATTTATAGATTGTAATATAATTTCAGACAGCCCCAAATTCCTTTACAAAGTGCACGTCTAGAAATCAACCTATAAATCAGTAGGTTCGCAAACACTGTAAGACTGAGAAGAACACTGAGTGAAATTGAAAATGCTGAGTATTTAAGTCAGGCAGAACACATTTGCTCAGACTGGAAAGTTATCAGCCAAACAGGACTGCCCACGTCTACTCTGGGCATTTAAAGCAATGGACCTCCATTAAGGACTTTGTTTTATGATTCCTGCACAGCACCTCTCTGTGGATAATAGCTTAAAACTGAACTGGAACACTCAACTAACCTGTTTTTCACCACTTGGCTTCCTGTAATTCAGCAGTAGCTCCACAGCTCCCACCACCTCTTTCCGTATTGCATACAGCAGAGCATCTCCCACATACACACTGTGGCTCAAAAGCAACTCCATGATCTCCAGATTTTCGTTCTCTATGGCTATTAAAAGGGCACTGCGACCAAGAGGATCCATACAGTTAATGTTGATGTTGTAGTAGATCTCTGCCTCTTGCAAGGCATGTTTCACACTGGCATAGTCCCCCTTCTCCACAGCGCTGAGGTAGGCCTTCTCCTCCGCTGAGAGCTCTGCCTCCGCTCGCACGATCTGTAGTGGGATCCGATCTCTGTACGGTGAATAGTTTACCTTTTTGTAGTATAGCTGGGCCATTGTTCATAGTGACCGGGCAACCTATGGGGGAAGAAGAAGCATGCCTAAGTAACAAAACAGACAAGCAACCCCTATCTGTTCCTCACAGGGGACAAACTTCCAAAGGTCCATCATGGTAAAAGCTTCTGATCCCTTTTTAAGCTGTTTTATTCTCAACACAGTGACTGTAACACCCCCTGAGCAACCCCACATTAAAAGGCCACCTGAAAAAATAAAGGTTACACTACTGATCAGAAGAGGTACACAGAATGACAGACACTCAGTATATTTTAAAATCTGGTTTAAACACTCTGCCATTTATTTCTCTGGTCAGAAACATGATCTTGTTGTTTATGGATAAGCTATCACATGTGCAGACAGGTAGATTTCTCATCTCTGCTTTATTTCCTGATCAATGGGTTTTTTTTCACTTCCCTCCTTTTTCACTGCTGAGCCAGGTCCTCAGCATCTCTGAACTGTCAGTGATGCGAGCTGCTGATTTACACCCTCCTATTTACAGTAATAAGATTTATTTTGATTATTTTTGCTGCTTCTTCTCTGCTTCCATATCTTAGAATAGGTTTTTATTTTTCCCTAATGTTTAATCTTTGACTAGGTCATAGTTTTATTTTTAAAGCTTGCATGTTTTTAAATGTATTTTCTCACTCTCCTCATACATAAATAGGACCTAAAGACAGGCTGATGTTGAAAGCCACCACACTTGCTCTCCAGAGGCAGCAATGGTGTTTATGGTCTAGGAAAATGAGAAGTCAATCCAGCCCTGGAACAAGTGTGGCAAACTGAATGAATTACTACTGTTCCTTCCCATGGCTCAAAGAGTCTAGCAGGTGACTGAAGTCACAGGAAACATGGGCTGGACAGGTATTCACATGTAAGGAAGAAAAGAGCTATGCTTATCTACCTCTGTTTGGCATCAATAAGCCACACCAAATCAGGACCAGTGGACGCCAGCAGCTATAACTAATTGGATGACTTATTCCATCTCCTTGCCCAAAGCTCAATGGTTTCCTGCAGCAAATTAGCCAGAGTTTTGTTCCATTTTAGTGCCCTATCCAGGGGAAAGGGGAGGTTTTGATAAAGAGATAATGAGAAGGAGGATCTTCTGGTTCAGGTGCCGACCCGGGAGTGAGATGCCATGGGTTCTGTCTTTACCATCCCACTGCATGCCATAAGGCAACCATGCTCAGAAGAGCCAATTTGCATTTTGCCTTCAGTTCCAGTGTAATGGGCCCAGTGCGGTGGGAGTGGGTGGATCTGAGCTCCAGCCCAGCTGACGCTGCAAAATAGTGGGTGGTTGTAGCATACAGCAAAGTTACATCTGCGAATTTCCTGGGGAGCCAGAGATCTGTAACAACAAATTTGGCATCTCGAAAAATGTGCTCTCTTAGTATCCTGGTTTCCTACAAGTACGAGAAAAGTTTTTGTTTGTTACTCTTCCAGAGTTACAGCTCTCTGCACATATCCCTCAACCTGAAGACACACACAAAGGTGTTACAGACAAAAGGACCTATGATCTGAATGGAAAACATCATAAACATATTGGCTTATTTTCTATGGAAACATTATGTCACTAAAGCTTTGAGAACTAAGGAACAATCTCGAGTGACTTAGGAGCTTGAAGTCTCAATAAACTAGATGTATAACCAACTACTCCGATTTTCAAAAGGACTACGGAACACAGGTCATCATTTGAATGTTGTTTTTGAAAATGTTATCCCTGCAGGATCCAGTCAATTCCCACTGAAATACTGACAAGACACGAAAGGATGCAGAACAGGTCCGATAACAAGTTAAGGACCAAAGAGATCTTTGGGAAAGTAAGGATAAGCCCAAATGGGAAGGGAAATTTTGTCCTCATGTGACAATCTGGCTCACAGGAGCAGGAACACCAACTGGCGGAACTGGTGGCAGAGGACAGTAGCCACCATGTAGAGGTCTCCAGGGGGGAATCTGTTGGCTCAGAAAAACCTGACGAATTCTGGTGACAAGTGCAGCTGCTAAAGTGGAACTGGATATTTTTCACTGTTCTTCAGTTTAATTGAATGTTTTGTAGATGGTGAGTAACATTTGCAATGAGTTATAACAAATGTCACCTTATGAAACATCATGCCAGAATTGGATCCCTTTCCTTTCCAACAGTTTTGTAGAAAGAAAAGAAAGCTTCAGATATCTTAACTTCTCAGCCAGATCTCATCTCCCAGTACAACCCCAGTCCAAGAAAGCATTTTGTTAATACTGCAAGCACATAAGAAGCTGCAATAAAACCAAACAGGAAAGACTCACAAAACACATGATTTGCCCTGAATTCTTCTCATGCCATCATCTGCATAGCCTAACAAACACACACTGCTGACTGGGTTTGGAAATTATAGCACGCAGTATCAAAACAAATATATGTCTGTCTGGATTACATGGAAGGTTTCAGCAAAACCTTTAGCTGTTGAGCTGCCCCTCGGCCTGAGATCCAGCACAATTACAGATGGACCTTCCAAACATGATGTCTTTCTCTTCCAAAACTGGCTAACGGAGCATCAGTCGAACATGTGGATGGAACAAATGAACCCACGGATCACTGCTCTCTAGCTATCGCTTCCCAATACCACCAATCTCCTGGAGGCAGCATCTCTTGATGAAAGAAACAGACAATGCTGGTAGACCCTAGACCACTTGTTTGTCCCAGAGTTGTACTGTCTCCAGCTTAACAGTTAAAAAATGACAAAAATATTGATGAAATCCAGGTAGGAAAAGGGGTAGGCAATTCGTAGGTGCCTAGAGAGAAGAAACAATTTAAGTACTTGAAAAGCAGTGAAAATAGAAACATAGTCACAATAAAATTTTGGAATCTGTGCAGAGAGCCTGAAAACGCATGTTTTCCATATGAATTCTCTTCACAGAGAGGCATTTTCTGCTACTTGAGTTAATATTTGGGGCAAGGAAAATTTTTTCCAGTCTATGCCTGATTGCAGATGCATCAGACAATATCCAATGACTGGCTAATGCAATGGTGATACCTGCAGCACTAACAGGTGTAGAAAAACTAAGAGAACCACATAACAAACTACACAAAATAAGTGGATGAGGACTTACCGCTCAATTTGGACTCTATCACCTCTCTCCAGTTGGGTTGCCCTTCTCCCTGAACTACTAGTCCAAATCTTCAAGCCATTTCAGCCTGACACCACTTCTATGTTGCCTGGCACAGAAATGAAAGCTTTAGCCCCTGAAAAGCAGCCATACCTGGCAGAAAAAGCTTCTCTGGTTTGGGGAAGGAAGGTTTCCAGCCACATTACTTTGTCTAATAACACAAAATGGTTTTTCTATCCCTGCAAAAATTTCTCTGCATCTTCCAACACTCAGTTCAGATGTATTTATCCCCTGCACCAACAGGGCCACTTTTTTCACTCCAAAGAATGAAATGGCATCACAGCTGCCACGGGGGGGGTGTGTTTTGATCTCCTGCAGCCTGCTTTTGGACTGAACTCTTGAGATAGACATGTCACAATCACAAGGGAATGGTATTATTTCAGTCGAGGGCTGAAAACAATGGGTTTTGCTGAAAACTAAGAAGTGGCTTTATACATGTCATCGTCTGTATGACATCTACAGTCAGCACTCCCTACAGACACTGCACTGTCCTCAACACCCTTGCCTGTCTCCCACCCTGGATCACAACTTGATACCAAATGATCAGTTCATCACACTGATGTATCATGCTCAGGTGAACCAGAGATTGCTTCAGCACCAAGGAGGAAGAGACAACAGAAAGAACGAAAATTAGCTTTCCTTTCTAATGTCTTGTTGGAGACAGAACATTATGAAAACTGCACAAAGTTGAGAGCAATGTGTGGTAGCATGGGAAAAGGCAAGGGGGCTGCCTGAGCAATGTGCAAGAAGCAGTGAGGAGAGGGCAAGGAGAAAGAAGAGCAGGGGAGCAGCACTGAATAGTAGCCGTTAGTTAAGAGACGTAGTTAATGAAGATAGACAGGCAAAGATCACTCAGCAGCCCTTTGCCACTAAAAATTTCAGTTTTCACTATAAAACTTAGGATCTGTTAGCAGTTGAACAATCCCTCATTTCCCACTTTACACACACAACACACTCCCATATGCCACCGTCTCACAGGAATCAGAATGACCTGTATGAAATGGGATGAGTATAACTGAAAGGGTGGGAGCCAGTGCTGGTTTACATCCATGTAGTCACTAGGCCCATTATAAAATAGGACCTTCCTAGCTTTTATTTGCTTTTACCATCATTTGAATTTTCATGATGCTGATTAAGAGGTGGAAAAGCACCATGGCTCCCAATTTCAGAGCTCCCTGTGTAATGGAAGCAGCAGAGACTTGTAGGGGTATTGAATTTAGATATCGGAGCTCATCGCTCCCAGCTGATGTGAGCATCTGACTGAGGAAAAAATCAAATACTGGATCTTGAACACGAGATCAATAGACAAGAGATACCTTTCCCACTTGATGGGACTCAGTACGAGCAGCCAACTCACATCACACATTAGAGCAGACAACAAAACACCCCATCTGCCAAGTTGCAAATAGAGCGGTTGGTTGTTCCCTCCTACTGGAGATTCACTCTGACACATGTTGGCAAAACTGTGTGTGTGGCTTTAAATGTCACTACATCCTCTCTCTCGGATCTGCAGAAGGGTTTATGTGCTGGAAAGCCTGCCTGTATTTTCTAGTTGTATCAGCCCAATAAAAGAACTGATCTCTTGCAACACATCTTACTTCACTGCTTCCCTCCATCCTTCTCTCCAAGGCTACTTTTTCTGTTTAGTATTTCAGGGAAAGTATTTTCCTCATTTTGCATTTCTAATCTGGACTTCAGGTCTGGAAATCATGGACCGTAACTGCTAAAACGGCCTGACTCTTTCATCACACTCGGAGGCTGTGTGCTCAGTAATATTGATCTTTTTTAAAAAGGTTATAAAGCTGAGTTATGAAATAGTCCAGAAGGGCCACTTAGGTAAATAATATTACATGTAGTTAATGGAGCAATTGAATTTGTGATTGGATCCTTCTTTTAAGTGCTCTAGATCTTATTTACTAACAATGTCTGACTGAGCTTATACCTCCCACAGTTCGAGGAAATAAAACTGACTTTGTAACATTCTGCAATTCCTTTTCTTCTGCAAAGATACCCTCTTGTTCCAGAAAATTGGTTTTTCCATGAAGTTCAGTGGGAACCAGATTGCAACCTAAGTCTCACTGCTTCTCATGTGTCTGCATGACACTCACCACCTTTTTGGTCAGAAGCAGAAATTTTTCCTGATGCTTTTAAATGCAAGAAGAGCCACTACTGAATAAATATACAACCTCAGAAGTATTTTAAAACTGTAAAATTGCAATGACCTTCTGGTGTATATGGCTGTGTAAATTCCCTTTAGCAAAGGCTCCATGATCTCAGGAAGTTTATATTCAGCTCATAAGTTATGCAAGATATATCATTCCCCTGGAATAAGTGCTTTCCAAATCTTGTAGGGTTGCAGTACCACACAAAAATGAGAAACCGACAGCTAATAAAATTGGAGATGAGTAATATAGTTTCACTGCCCAAGATGAGTGAAAGGGAGAGCACTAATAGAGTATGTGATAAAAATGCAAGGCTGCAGTCGTTCCTGATTCACATGGGAGGATATGTCCTTAGAAGATGCAGAAAAAAATTCTTCTTAGAACATTTTTCACTCATCATCACTTTGGGTGTAGTTAAGAATACATACAGTCACTGGGGTACTGCATGTAACCTTCTAATCTGAGAAGTGTTTGTAAAAGAAAAACCTCAAACTTCAGATTATAAATTTACAAAAGCCAAAAGAAAATTCTTTGCCAGTAACTCGAAATGCCATAATTTGACTCAAGTCCCAGCTGCAATTCTTAACTTCCTGGGGAGGGTGACAATTATCAAAGATATATATGTTTGATTTGGAAAGGCCAACTCTTTGGTATAATTCTCTTCCGCTGCATAATCAATTGATGAGTCACGACTAACCGCATATGGGTGTGTATACATATGTATATATAAAAATATCGTTACAAAAGATATCTCATATGTAGTACGCTTGGAGATACTGTTGGGCTTAAGTAAGTACCTGTTCCTCTCTGAGCATTCAGTGCTCCTAACTAAAACTTAGGAATCAAACTCAGTTCTCAGTCTTCTGGCTTTAGGGTGCTCAATCATGTCAGTCCAGAACATCTACAAGGCCGCCTAATGCTGGAGGATGGAAATCTTGACACAGCTGAATTCTCTTACTAGATGAATAAGCTCTCTCTGCTGGACACAGCCTTACTGACAGCCAGTATGACTCTGTAGCACAAACTTGCCCAGGAAATAAGGAGCATTGCAAAATTTACCACTTTCCATTCCATGTGCAAAGCACTTGGTTTGACTTTGCCCTCTCAAGCAGAGGAGCACAGCTACATATGTATTTCAAAGGAAAATAACGAATCATGACAGTTCACCACATATGCTTAAACCCATGGGGAGAGCCTAAAAGCCAGCATGTAACAGATGTGAATTATGTTGTCTTGGTGAAGAGCTGAAGGGCTGTCCCATGCTCTGATGATGACTAGAGACAAGAACCTAGAGAGAAGAACACAATGAAACTGGCCTCGGTGTCAGGCTGAGCTCTACAGGCCTGAAACATCCCATGGGTTTCACGGGGGGGTTGTAGATGCAAGGCTCCACCTCACCATATCTTTGCAGAATCAAAGTCAGCCAGCTGGTAGCCAAGGCCGGTATTCAGGATGGAAAAGGAGGATTTAATTTTGGAGAGATGGAAAGTTCCATTATAACTATACTTGTCTGCAGATGTATGTAAAGAAAATTCACAGGAGAAGACTTCTGCATTTGTTATATCAAACTGCTGTAACTGGAAACAAAACTGAAAAGTTTGCCAGCACACAAGCCCTTCTTCACATCTGGATTGACCTGACCATAGAGAAGAACTCGCATCATAAGCCTAACCATTTAAAAAGATGAGGCATTTGATATTCCTTGCTTTTCTCTTCAAGCCAACTGTGAATTTTGTTCTTCCTAGGTTTCTCTGTTGAACCTACTGCTTCAGCACTTGAATCCTTCATAATGCTGGGGACAGGAGCAGACCATTGCTTCAAAGGACCAGGATGTTCTCAAAAGGCTTTTTTCTGTGGAGCTGCAGAGGTGGGCTACCACTGCTAGCAATGATCAGCTGTAGCAACCCAGGAAAGTTATTCTTCTCTCTTTTGCCCCCAGTGGTTCTCTGTCCTCCATCTCCACCTGCTGAGCTTGATGTTCTCTTCAGCAGAACAGTATTTCAAAAAGGTATTGTCCAGACATTTAAGTTTCGTACATCTGTGACTTAAATAAGCTAGTTTTTCCTCAATGGGAAACTTCTTAAATGTGTATTTTAGTGTATTTTAGCTGTATTTTAAAATACAGAGTGTAACAACATTTCAGCAGATACACAGTCACTACATTTTGTGGGCAGGCTGCTTAATTGATCCAAATGAGTAAAGCCCTGAGTTTTAACAGTGCACGGGAAAACACTTCTCTGGGACACTCTGCTTTGCCATGGAGGAAAAAGATTTGTACTTGCCTGACTCAGCTCAGCATATTTCTGTTACCTACTCTTCCATCGCACATGACTTAAGGCCTCTTGCCTGAACAGGATGTACTGGCATCATTTAAGGGTGAAAGTCATCAAGGAAACAGTATTAGGAAACCCCTAGTTTGTGTTATAACCTTCATTATCTTCGTTAGTTTCTGTCTAGTTGCACGGAAGTTGCAGCATTTCATATTAATCTGGACGAGCCCTGGATATATGGGCTTAAACCAGAATCCATTACAGCCTGTGAGCAAGCTGGTACGAGGCTGCTCAGCCTTATACTCTGCAAGTGAATTCAAACAACAAACAGTACCCTTTCTTGGGAAATGGCAGCAAAAGCTAATACCAAGCTTGTCTGAATTTATCAAACAGTAAATTTGTTCTATGCACACATGCATAGTGTTTGCATTCCAGGAAAGTTGGTAATATATTTGACTTAGAGTGCTTTCTCTGATCTCTGGACAATAACAAACAGGACATCTACTCCTTGCCGTTGTGATTTGCACATAGCCTAAGCAGCCATGCAGAACATGGGCCAATACTCATCCCTGTGTTCAGGACGAGCAAAATCCTTGTCTACCTCCAGCTCTGTCACTGTGGTCTTTGCAGGGTACAGGTAGCCCGGATTTGTTCTCATCCATCCTGAAAGCAACACACAGCTTCCAGTATGTCTTAATGGAAAGGATGACAGAAAAATCGTCTAGTGCAGAGCCAATTTCAAAGCTCCTATCTGGGAGACAGAGGAAGTATTGACCCATCCCTGGAATATTTCAGTATTACCTCAACAAAAATCAGTCTGGGCTACTAAAATGACTTTCTGGTGATGGAATGGCTGCACCACATGGTTTTAGCTACTATTACCATGAAGTATTTACAGTTTGTAATTCTCCAACTTCTTTCCACACAGCCATCACACGGGTGTGAATAAATAAAAATGTACCATTGTAAGGAACTTAAAAAAACCCAAACAAACAAAAAAACCCCCTCTGGAATACATTTACAGTATGTATCTTTGCAAATGCAGACAGAACAGAAAGCTTATTTTGTCTGTCTGACATCATCGCTCTGTCCCCTACTCTTTTGAGATGGGCTATCTATTATTCATCTTCCACCATCTAATAACAAAAAAGAGATGTCAACTGAACTGAGAAATACTGTCAAGCAAGCCGCCCCGTTGTCTTATCTGCTAGTGCAGCATTAATGTGGCATGGCATCATTATCATCTCTGTGCTCTATGTCCACTGTTTCCGTGCCTGCTGCTTGTAAACTCTAGCTGCTGTAGCTATTGAAGATATTTTTTTTGCCCGTTCCCACTCTCACTCAATGAGTGTTGTAATCATTTCTTCAATCAACAAGATAATCTGTGAACATTGTCTCTAGGAGAGCTGATGACAGTATGGACTGTTAGACCTGCCTCAGCCTGGCTGAAAGTGCAAGTAAGCCACCCAGTCGCAAAAGGAAAATACAAGATTATGGCACAGTTGCCAGGATGAGGAAAGGGCAGTTGCAGCAAGCTATAAACAACTAACAGTGACAGTTGTTTAGGCTCTGCTTCTCATCTCAGTAATGTGTGGATTTATTAGTGGTTATCAACTACCATTTCTGAACAAGCTCTGTTGGAACCATTTTCATCGGCACCTATGTAAAAATACAGTCAAGACCCAGCATATGCAGCGGCCACCACCTGCAGTCCCCTATGCTGACAGTCTCTGGGGTTACCGTGCAGTAGTAACTCTAGCTCTGGCTCCATTTTAGTTTTGTTCCTGATTTTGTCATTCAAACTAGACTGGAGGTTCTTGGAAGGAGGAGGAAAAATCATGTGCTCAATTCTCACATAAAAGTTTCCCAATTGCAAAGAAAAGCTATTTTAGACAGTACTATGCTCACCTGCATCACCTTTTGGAGACGAAAAAGTGTAAGACCCATGTATACTGCTCCCCTGAGTTAATTTCCAAACTATGGTAAATATGGAGGGATTAAAAGCCAAATTCCCTGCACCTACAGAATGCTGGGAACATGAACACAAGGAATCTGTGTCCCAAGAGCAGCAAGCACACCACTTGCATTTTGCAGTCATTTGCTCAAATGGGACCAAAACCAGAGCTCCCAACGGGCAAGGAGCGACTGCCCTGCTCCCATGAGGGTGCTAGTGCCTGGCAGTGATGCTTGTGTGCCTGAGCTCTGTGGAAAGAGAACAAGCTTTCAGACATCTCTCCGTTCTAAAACCTTCACAGGAGAAAGATTTCTTAGGGGCCTCCAGACAGAGGAAGATAATTCTGAAAAACCCAAATATTTGAAGTACTTAGAGCAGGAGACTGATCTGAATGCAGCACACCTTGGCGTGGCGGGTATTACCTCTCCTTCACTAGCACCAACCAATGCAGGGCACAGTCTCCTCTCCTGTGGCTGCAGCCACGTGGCTGTGCAGCTTCCCCGCCACGTTGGACCCTGGCTGGTTCAGGCACACCTCGCCAGCAAATCCTGTAGTCTGAGCCAACTGGATGGTTGTAGGGCTGAGAAGGAACAACATTTCTACAAGCAAAAGGTCTTGCTGAATGTACCATTTTAAAATGATGGCGACCAAGCATTACAGATTGCAATGGTAGTGCAATCACAGTTTATCTCAGTCATATTTCTGCACAAGTCAGGCCTGGTCCTAGCATCCTTCACTGCCGCTTCTGTTGAGACAGTCTCTTGACAAAATGACTGCCTCGGCTGTACAGCAAAGCAGGGTATTTTATGGGGAGATGGAAATGCCATACAGAAAAAAGAAAAGAGAAATCTTCATAAAAAGAAAGTGGGAGGGAGCTTCCCCTGACAATGATAATAAACCGAATAGTCTGCAGATAAAATAAAGAAGCAAAGCCAAATCCTAGTTCATTAAGATAGCTCAGGAAAGAGCCTAGAACTGCAAACTGGACAATTTTTGAAGATCCACAGAAAGACTGAAGGAGATAAAAACACATTCATTTAAAATAGAAAAGTGTTGTTCTCAGGAGAATTAAGCATGCGAATCTAAAAGACACAAAAAAATGCTGCACAGACATAAAGCGGCATGGAAGACGAGTAACACTGTTATACTCGTTGTAAGTAAAGAAATGCATAGGACACAGACATTTGCTTCTAGTAATGCCCTAATAAGGTTCCTGAATAATATCGCCAGTATAAAACTTGCCTATTCAACTACCAGACAATTCTTATAAAGTCAGAGATTTGGGTCAGAGATTTGTAGGAGTAAACATGTTACTTATTTCTTCATCTTTGCCTACTTACATTGTGTCCTTTGGCTACCAACAGTAACATCCATCTCTTACATGGCTTTTCAGACACAGATCTAAAAGTACTTTTTAAAGGACAGGCAGCATTCATCCTCTTGTTGTACGAGTGGGAAATGCACAGCAAGCAGAAACGAAGTGACCTGCTTCATCCTTTCGTGACAGCAAGTGATAATTGGCCAGAATTGCCCAGAAATACACATACATATATATGTATAGCTTAATATGCATAACCGATCCTTTGGTGTCTACTGAGACAAACACAATGCCAGAGCGATCTGGAGTCAGAATGCCTCCAGGGGAGCTGAGTCACTGAGCCCCTTTAGAGAGATATGAAATGCTCTTCCCCTGCCCTACTGTTGCCTTCTGTATAGAGAAAACCAAGCAGGAGCTTTGCCTCTGCCCACACCTGCTCCTCACCTTCCAGGCAGCCACTGTGGTTAACAGGAATACTGCAGTCTCTCTTCCTTGGGCTCAGGTCTGAAGTTTGCAGTCCTGCCCCATTATCTTGCAGTGGAAGCCTTCTGACACCCTTTTCCAAATCTCACGGTAGTAACTTCCCTCTCCTGGGGCCAGTGCCCTGATGCAGGGCAGTAGTTCTGTCCCCACAAAGGTTGCACAAGAAGTGATGATAAAAAATGGAAAAGTCCCACCTTACTAGAGAAACACCTTATTTTAAATATTCCACAGGGCCACTCTGTCAGATGCTGAAAAATCTGCATGACATTATCTTAGAAATCAGTCCCTGGTCTTCCTAAGGGGAACTTCTCACATGGGCATAGGATGCTTTTTTTCTCCCCAAGTTCTTGTCTGCAGTATAACTTAATGTTGCTGCCTTTTTTTTTTTTTTTTTTTTTTTATTTTGTTTTGTGGATATACCATTCTAAAATTTTCTCCCATTTTCTTTTGGATTTAATTTTGCAGTTTGCTTCCCTGTTCAGTTAAGCGTTCATTCAAGATATCTCGGCTTTCAAGAGACATCTGAGGTGAGGCTCATCAGTTTTTCTTCAGAAGAGATTTATTTTGTATGTTCTCAGTTTTAGGCTCAGCTACAGTATAACTGCAGGGGGTTCATGTTTAAATTGAGCTGTATTCCTCTGGCTGCAGGAGTGGGCCTATGCAAAGGCAGTGCACAAATCCATAAATAAGGTTTGGCACGATTTCACTGCTCTACTTAATGCCGACATTCACAAGCTCTGTTTTCCCAAACCTCTTGCTTCCAAATTCCTGCACCTGCTAATTTGTTAATTCTGTTTTCAGTGAGTTTAGACTTGTGTGTTCTTAATTATGCTAATGAAGAATAAACTGTTTAAAATATTAATGTTTTACAAACCTTAAAAAGAAAACAGTTAACAAATACCTTGCCCCTGGGTCTGCCTTCAGTGTTGGATTCACAGACTGGTCCAGATCATTACTTTTTCTCTCCCAGATTCTCTTGAGTGGACATCCTGTCCTCCCTCTCTCCCTCCTCCTCCTCCTTCTCAGGTCTCTTCTGACACAGCTTCACTTTCCCCTTTTCTGTCTGATCTCTGCTGAGAGGAAGATCTTGCAGGTTAATGAAAATCACCCCTGAAGTGGTAATTACCACAGCTGTCTCTACTAGTTTTCTTTTCCTCTCTAGATACTGATATCCTCTGCCCTCCAAGGCTCTGTAAAGGCTCTTTTTTTCTGCTCTCTTCCAGCTACCCCTCATAACTGGTGTCTGGAACCTGCTGGGACTTACTGGGGTGCTACAGACCTGTCCCCCTCCTGTCCTTTGGGCATCTCTCAGATATCTCTGCAAGGCAGGAGAGTTATATTCTGGCAAAGGAATGAGGTATGAGACAATGTGTGGCCCCTACAAGGCAGTAGCAGTGGCCTCTCCCCCCCATGCACCTACAATTTTAAAGCACTGCTCTTCTGCTTTCCCTGAACATCGCTTTGCAGAATTGGTTTATGTTTTCCTGGCTTCTACATAAAATGTAGGTCAAATCATGGTAGACATACATCAAAATTGTGATTTACTGCACATGAAAGGAATAGTGAGCACTGAACCTGCAAAGAAGAAAGGTGACTAATTGCTTAATTTACCCAAACAACATCTACCTGCAGACTTTGTTCTTGGCTTCTTGGGGTTTCTTCCTGTATGTGCATTCCTGATGCACCTTTAGCTGTACTTTTTAAGCGCCTGTCTTTCCTGGATGTCTACACAGAGCTGCTAAATTGCAGATATACCACATGTAGGATATCGTTCTCACCATCTCCCTGACAAGACGGCAATGTTTCTTACAGTACAGATGGCTTACAAGATACCGATCTCTGCCAATGGAGCAGCAATGTACTATCCGTAAAGTGACTCTGAAAGGAACTGTTTTGGCATTAAGACTGAGATTGAGGATAAACCACACCATGCAGTCAGGGCCGAGCAGGCCTCAAGAAGGCCATGTAAGAAGTATCACTCTTAGCAGCGTACCAAGGACTTGTTTTACCCCAGGGGAGCAGTTTTCCCCAGGGTTGTGTGCTCTCCATAACTGTTCGCAGTCTGCACGACTAGACTACACTAGATTACAGTCATGCCATGCTTGTCACTTCCTTGGGAGTCTAGCCACATTTGCTGGGGTTTATTTTCAGCCCTGAGCTTTGAGAGTTCAATAATTACATGAGAATGTGTTCTGGAAAAAAAAAAAAAAAAGTTTCTAGCCTCTAGGGTGTGAAGTAAAGAGTGTGAGTCACTGAGTGAACTTCATTGATGCAGAAACCAGACAGAAAGTGTCCCAAATTCTCTAGGTTTAAAAATCTCACTAACTTTAAGCCAAAGTCTGCAGATCTGAGGTATGGGGCAGAGAGGGGAGAAATGGGGTATTGGAGCCCATGGACTCAGCAGTACTGTGGCTGCTTGATTTGGGCATGCCAGAGCTTCTCTGCAGGACACGGCACCACCTTCTCTGTAAACCCTTCCCTGGCTGGAAAAAAAACCAGCATGGTCCATGCAGCAAGGGATGTCTTTGTGCTCTGCTCTGGTACCAGGCAGGTCAGGGCAACGGTGGCATTTTGTACACTGACTCCTGCCCGCACATTTTAAGGATTGCCTGCTCTGCTATTTATAAAGCTAAAAGGGTGTTATCACTCAGTCAACACAATGCAGAAGCATCACTGGCTATTCTCCACAAAGACAGTTTTGTAAGTCCATTAAATCATGCCAGCTAGATATCATACATCCTTGTTCACATGTAGTGTGAGAGGATCCCTTCAACTCAATCAGATAAAACAGCCACCAATTTAACACCACTTTTGGCAGAGGAGAAATGCGTTTCTATACATGCCTACTTACAGCCAAGGCCTGCTGAAGCTTCTCTACTCTAAGACACCTCTATTACTGCCATGCAGAGCTTAAAATCAGCTGAGAAAATATGTTCCACACTAGACAACTTCATTTAAGCACAGTCATAACTGTGGCTATAGACAGAAATGCAAACAGCATGTGTATTACCAGACAGGCACTCTTTTCAAATTTCCTTCCTTTTTCTTTAAAGCCCTAGGTCTAAGAGCCCTCCTCCCACAAATCCTTGCTTAGTAGCACATCTGCTTAGGGCTCCCTGCAAAACAGAAAGTATCATCACCCCCATTTTCTAAGAAAAGAAAAGCAAAGACACTACCAACCTTTGACAGGAAGCCTAGGGCCAGCAAAGAGCGTCATTGCACTCCAGGCTCACACCTCAACCACTGACTGATGGCTGAACTATGTGTGGAGTACTGTAGAGGAGAGTAAGGCTTCAGGGCAGCACAGCTGTTTTCCCTACTGATGTTTTGACTAGAACAAGGCACTAGAGCAGCAGATGTACAGTGATGATGCACTGCTAGTCTCCTCTGACAGGCACTGTTCTCTCAAATCCTCATTTTCTTTTGCCTTCCTCTTGTTTTTTTTCCCTCTTGATTTCTTAACTGAAAGCTTCCATCAATGATGCCTGTGAAGAAAATCTGAAAATGTGGGTATCTGATGCTTAGACGGCCACAGGGCAAAGAGCCTGGGCAAAGAACAAAAGGCTGAGTCCCATACATCTCAGTGAGGGGCTAATTCTGGGGCACAATCATCAAGGTATCAATGCTGATTGCAATTCCAGTCCTTATACAAGACAGGAGATGGAAAGTTACCAGTTTGCATTATTTATCCTTCATACCTCCATGCTTGGGTGATTTTTGAAGACACCCTCACCTCTTTTGCCCCACCTAAAAGGGGCTGCATGAACAAAATTTGTACAAGAACTGAACAGAAAGGAGCTATGCTCAAAGTGTTCATTGAAACAGAGGAAACACACAGATTTTAAATAACTATGTAAACTGCTGGAGGGATCACTGCAGATGTCAGACATCACTCAGATGCCGTTGCACCTGGCATATATTACTTTAATGAGTAGGGACTGGAGAGGCACTTCCACCTTTTGCTTTCTCAGTCTGACCCCAGTCCTGGACTCTGAACTACCTCCTACTGTGAACACAGCATTCACAATATAATCCTCCCTTCTGAGAGTTATTTCCAGAGGAGCAGGTCTTTTGACATTGACTGGAGAAAGGAGTATCAAGCTAAGATCCCCACTGTCTAGCTACCTGAGGCTTAGCTTTCTGCAAACCTTCAAAGCTGTTAGGAGGGCTGGGGATGACCTCTGGGATGACTGCAGAAACAGCATAACCACGTCAGACAAATTTCTCACAGATCATCAGGTCTATGGCAAAACAAGCAGAATTAATGTGTGGGAAATGAGACTAGTTCACAGCTCTGCTCTGACTTTGGCTTCTCATGTCAGTTACGTGAAGGGTCTGGTGGTTCCCACCAGAATCGGGTCGGTCTGTTTTAAAGTATACTCCACCAAATGTGGCAGAATAAAGGGTGGGTAAAATCCTTGAGGTGCCTGAGAGCTTCTCTGGGGTTGAAAAGAAATCAGGATTCTAGCTGGGAGTTTTAGCAGCAGCATTTGGTCCATCTGACAGCCACATCCCAGTGACACAGCAAACGAGGGATCTTTTCCACTGCCTTTCTGGTGCACCCTTAGGCAAGTAGTTTGTCACATCTGCACTTGCCTTTTGGCTTTAGAGTATATGGCATCACTGGTGGCTACAAGTAAGGACACCAAGAAGCCCTGGTCTTGGTTGCTGTAACAGGAATGAATTCTGTTTCTAGAATCCATTTTTTGCCTTCCTCCCAGCTTCAATAACTTTCTCTCACTACACAGCTCTCATCTTCAAGATACTGTCAGCACTGTTCTTTCCAGACACATAAAGCAGATAAGGTGTCTGATTAAAAAACAGATCCAAAAGGCTAAAGCCAGCTTGTATAACAAACAACTGGCAAAGATATTAAATTAAGACCTGGGGATTTTTTTCACTTACACTTTCAATGGGCATGGGCATAACGACCATGTACAGTTCTATAACTTCAAGCTCTATGGTTAGTTTTACACATTTTTTTGTTCATCTAGTTAGCTGTTAGCATTCTTGAACACTGCCCATTAAATTTTATTACCCACAATCAAGTTTTCATAACAGAATAGCAAAAATGATGGCAAAAAGAATATCCATGGAAGACATGATATTCCCGTGCATCACTGCAAGGGAAAATTGAGACCTTCCTCAAATTCTGAGCTACTCCTAGATGGACTGCATGATTGACTAAAATCCTGAGCCTGATTTTGCTTGGGGGTACATTGTCACAAGTCTAAAATTAATTCTTTGACTCTTTAGAATAACCCTGCATCTCTACTGGCTTAATTACATACAGTACTTAATTCGGCTTCACCGAAAGTATTCAGGTCCACAATTTTCTCAAGACTTTCTCATTTTTCAAGTCCCTTTCTGTAACTATAATAAAGGAATGGTTTTTTATTTAGTAGGTAGTTTCAGCTAGAACATGCATGAAAAAATAAATAAAATAGTGATTTTTTTACACTGATGAACTAAGGCCAAATTCATCTCAATGTAGTGAGGTTATGTTTCCTAGGCCATGTGTTCTGAAGTGCCATGATGGACCAGAAGTATCTTCTTGTTTAATGTTACAGTACTTGTAGCCCAGCTATCTTTCCTCAGCTTCTTCAGTCCCTGTTCCTCTGCCCATCAAACACCTTTGCATAGCACAGCTCTCAAATGGGAAGCTAGATTCAGCACTGATTTTCCTGTGCCCTCCAGCACTCTCAGGAGCCCTTGCATTCTCTTTTTTAGCTGGATTTTGCTGTCAGTGAAGACCTCTTTTCAATTTTGTCTAAAATGCATTAGGTCAGTTGCTTGCTATTTGCTTTTCTGTTTGCATACCTTTGGCCCAGCAGGTCTGGCTCCTTCCTTCCAGAGCTATTTTCAGAGCTACAGTTCAGGTCCATCTTTACCGATTTCTGATCAAAACACAGGAGTGTAGACCTAACTACCAGCAAGCACCTCTGACAACCACAAATACTGTTCTCCTGTGCTGCGTCTCTAGCCAGAACAGCAGCCTGCAGAAGCTGAGCCGAACAGCCACATACATGTTCTCCAGCTTTCATAAAGGCATATGCAATCACGGAAAACTACAGGGCATCAGCCACACCCACAAAGAGTTCCCTCATTTTAGGTAGTGGCAAAGTTAGCTATTCACCTATTTGGCTCTATCTACATGAGCACAAGTACTATCTTTCTTCCCACAATGAGCAAGGGATGCTGCTGTCACTGTTCATCCTACAGTTCCCAGGGCAAGGAACTCACGTGCTCTTTTGTCAGCCTTTCTCCTTGCAAGAGCGGTGTTTCAGCTGGAGTGAGAACTGGTGCATCTCTTAAATGTCTCAGATCAATCCTATGCACTCAGGAATTTCTCCTGCCTCCTAAAAGACACACTCAAAGTCTTCTGCAATTAATTCATTCCATGTCAGCTATATTTCCATGGGGAGGATGAACGATGAAGGGGAGGAAGGCTATAAGCCCTGGTCTCTACCCATATTATCACGGGGACTACGGCTCTTCCCTCTGCCCTGCTTTTGCTCCAAGCTCTACCCTAAAACAATTAAAGGTACTGCTTGCTGCTGACCCGACTGACCCTGGCAGACTGCTGTGCATCACACCCCGCACTAGCCGTGTCACTGTTTGTTCTCTTTGCCCCCATGACGCCTGCTTGCCTCCTGCCCTCACGCTCTTGCAATGGGAAGGAAGGCACTACAGTCCTTGTATCTTTCCCCAAGGCCAGGCCTTGAGGCTTCGAGTGGCATTTATTCAGAGTATGCAATTTGGAGGAATTCCAAGTTGCAGATGCTTTTCTACCTCAAGTCTTTTTCCTCCTAGTACTCTGGATTTTCCTTCATCCCCAAGGTGTCCCAGAACAGTTCACCCTCGCTCAGTCATGGATGACTTATTTTCCTTGGCAAAATCAAAATGTTTTGCTAAGGGTATATTCTGGGCCTTGAAATACTTTTGGATTTTTTTTCTGTGAGGATTATTGCCCAGTTTCCCTTTATTTGTGCTTTGAGTTTTCTGTGGTGCTTTTAATGACAGCAGCGCTCAAGCTCACTCTGAATGTGCTAGGTCAGGTAAAGCAGACACTGGCCCACTCAGTGAGACTCCCTCTGAAGCCAACAAACCTGCTCAACATATCATGCTAATACTAACACCAGTCCCAAACGGCTGCTGATTTAGCCAAGATACCATGCATCGCCTTCAAGGGGAGCTACAGGAGTGAGGGGTCTGGGTGAAAGAAGCTGGAGTCCTCCAAGAATTCCCCCATATTTCAGGGGAGCTACTGAGTCTCCTCGTAAATCCTTAGCAGGATGGTCCACGCTGTTACACAGTGACTATTGCCTGGTGTCTGGCTATACTGGTTCCACAAATGTTACTTGGCTGACATTTCAGGTTGAAAAAGTCAAATGCTATCCATATGTTTCCCAAATTTCATTCTGGACTTCAACATTCTACAGAAGAAAATTATGGGCAGTGATAGCTCTAGGCATACTGCATCCCTGCCAAGGATCCTACAGTTCGAGCTGCCCCAAAACAAGCGCAAACACTGCACCAGATAATGCCACGGACCGTGAGTGGAAAGCTGGCATGAAATGTTCAGCGTACCTGAAGTATGCCCTCCTGAAAGCCTGAAAAAGGTGAAACCACTCAAACAAACAAACAAACAAACAAACAAACACCATCCCTCCCTGGGGAAAAGAACAAGATTGCCCGCTCTGGTTTGTGTAGTGTTTGACAAGAACTACGGTCCCAAAGCCACTGCACCAGCCACTGAGCCAGCCAGTCTCCTAAACCTGCGATTGACAATGAAGCTGTTTGTTTGTCATCTCCAGGCTGAACAGGAATGACATTTCTGTTGCAGTGCAGTAAAAGGTTAGCACTTGCATAAGCTGATAAATGTGAAGTCAAGGTGACTCTACGTATTACATTAGCATAGGATTGCAAGTCCTTGGGGCGCACAGAGAAGTCTAAGTAAGCAATATAAGCAACTACGGCATTGGAACTGAAAACATCTCAGGGAAAATCCTCCCTTTACACACATAAAATGCAGGACAAAATCTCACAGTGTGTCTGCAGTCTGCTAGGCTCAGGGCAAAGGCAGAACAAACCAATGCTAAGGTACAAGGGATGGATATTGCCTATTAACATGGGAGATACCTTTTCCATGACAATATTACCTTCCAATAAGTTGAACAAAAGACCCAAGTTCTGGAAACAGTGTCTCGTTGTAACGCCTGTATGATCGGATGAATAAATCTGTTTTAATTACATGCCTTTTTTATAGTAGGCTGCAACAAAATATTGTGAGAAAGTGAGAAGCTGATAGCTGGCTTTGAGATTTCAAGTAACCTTCTCCTAATTAAGTCTGTATATATTTATATGGCATATTAGTACAAGAAAATACTTAGGGCTCTCCTTTCTTTTAACTTCCTTTTCTATTTTCCTTTCTAGTGTTAGTTATTAATTTACTATGATCTTCCTTCACATTACTTCAGCCAGAGCAGAGCCAACTTGTTTCAAATGCATCTTATGCACTCTGAATTTCACTCTGCTTATGCACATTCACTTGTCTTGCTGACCTCAGTGACATAATTCCTAATTGCACAGGTAAAACTGAAAAGAGAAGCCACTGTTCTGGACTCCTTCCTGCTTCGTTACACTGGGCTGATGCCACTGACTAGACTCACCAAATTAAAACTCTCCTCTAACTCAGCAGGGAAGGTATTGCAAGCACATCAAAGTATCTCCATGCTTTGCTTCTCGTTTCATGTACCACCGATGTAGTCTATCACATGCTGTTACTGAACTTCTTCAGTTCTTAGCCCCAAAGCCTGCTACATTTTGAGTCATTCCCACTTTTGGGCTCTATCTTCCCTACTCAGCATCCCCCCAAAAAAGCAAGAGAAGAGACCTAGTGTCAATTTAGGAGTATGTCTCTACCTTTATGCCACCAGTGCTTTTCTGGGCTTGGATGTGTGCTGCAGGGGAGCTTTAGTACCAAATAAAGCACAAATTTGCAGGACCATCTCCTGGCACCTTATATATCTGTATGCAGAAATAGGGTGTCTTGGTAACAGGAAACATTGGAGGATGCTCTGCAAAGACTGTATTGACATTACCCAGGAGGGTAAAGACGATGTTCAGGTCATGGTATGTTCCTGGACTGTAACAAATACAAATAAGACTCTTTACTGAAACAATCACATGTGGTTGGGTTCTAATATTTACTATGGGCTAAATCTATGTTTTTCTGCCTCATAAGGTCTCCCCAGCTGCCCAGACATGAAAGGCACTGTCAGCAGTGCTACGAACACATACAACGCTGGTCTAATGTGAACAGATGACTGGGTTTCCACCAAGAACAGTCCATTACTTTGCATATTCATCAGTTTCCATGGACTCGGGCATTCACACAAAGTGCAGTCATTCTCCAAGCATCTATGAAAACTGAGATGGTCAAACTAAAAAACCTTTTGGTATCCAAACGCCCACCTGTGTCTCTAGCGTCCCCATTGCACAGAGGTGGTCCATCTAGGCTAGAAAAATTCTGCAGTCTGAGGAGGCTGTTTCCACAGTTCATTTTTCAGGTGCAAGAGGTTCTCTTTAGGACCAACATGATGCTCTTGATAATGATAATTGATCCATATGGATTCAACAGGAGTGTTGGATAAAAATGAGTAGACCAGGCCTCTGGATCCAAACCAAGATAAAAAAAGAATGAATTTAAATGAGAAAAGAGTAGGTCTACTTATGTGGTGGTTAATTTGGAAACAAACCAGTGCTTTTGAATAGCATCAGTTATCCATGATATTTATAAATTATCTTTCCTATACAAGGCTTTACTTCCACTGAAAAGAAGACCTGCCCATATTCTTCACTTTTCATATTTGCATACTAGAATTTAGTCTTTTATCCCTGCTTTGGGCTGACCTTAGCAACAGTAACATTCACATCTATGTAATGGAGAAAAAAGACTGCCCCACAGCTTGATCCACTCCCCATCATCCAGCAAGAGAGGCAAAGAATCAGCCTGCACTCTTCTACAAACTTCTACAGGTGCCTCTTCTACAAATTCTCTTGCTTGGATCCTCCATCTAAGAGTGCTTCATAATTATTTCATAAATATCCTACTGTATGTTCCTTTCTTCCCAACTGCCAGTCCCATTTTAGCACTGGACATGTTCAATATTGAGTTTAAGCTGGTCATAACAGCACGATGCACGTGTGTGCAACTGCGCCACTGCTAGTGGTCTCTTTGTGGGAAGTGGGCTGGGCTTTGTGCCCCCCCGTCTGAAGTCTCAATTCTTTATGATTTGATTCCCCATTTACTACTCAGAGGCATATTGTATATGTTGGGGCTATAAAAGATGATTAAAACAGGAATCCACCCATCACAAAATCTACACAGCATGTTGGTATCCCTTGTGTAACCACTTTATTAGTAGCACACTGTTCTTTTGCTTCTGAATTAATAAACTGAACTCAGTGACAGCTTTGTGCAGCACAGCATCAAGGAAGCAAAAGGCCTAGCTTTGACTTCTCGATCTTGCATGATCACGGGCATGCTGCTGTGTTTCTCTTTCCTTGTCTGTAAAATGGGTGACGATGATGCTAATCTATCTTAACTCCAAGCTAGCTCAATCCATAAAGCCTATTTAAACAGCATCTTCAATATGGGCACAGTATTAATACCATTTAACATACTTCAGATTTTCCAGAAATGAATAAGCACTAAAAGCCTAATTTGATTTCCTTTGAACTCTGTGCTCTCTTCATAACTCTTCGACATTTAAGCACAGGAACACACTACAAACCCGGCCTCACTGCTCTGTGTCTTCGTACTGCTGTAAGCCCCAGCGTGTACCCACTCACGCACGGTTATCACTTGAAAAGGGAGGAACCCCCATGCTGTTATGTGTGCAACAGCACTCAGCTTGTCAGTACTACGGGAGGGCATTTGAACAGAGCAGGCTCTCAGGCTCAAGCATCAGTGTCTGAATCAAGAAGAGCCTCATCTTGCGGCTGCCGAAATTTTCCTATAGGAATCACAGAAAGTGAGAGACCAGTCTACAACCCATTGCTGGCAAAAATGAGTTTGGCCAAACATCCAGGAAAACCAGAGCCATTTCTAGAACCTGGATCAGGTTCTGAAATGTCCATAAACAACAACAAAATCCATCTAACAATGTAGTTGCTGTGAATAATCTGACAGCAGTAGAGATTTGACAGGTGTTTGTGGTCTTATCCCGGTTCAAATGCAGGAGCAGGATCCTCTCACAGCACCGCAGCCTCAGCACTGCAAGTTTGGCAGCTAAAGGACTTCAGTCAAGCAGAATAACCAGATTAAAGGACTCTAAAAGAGCACTGCCATGAAAGGGGCTATGTAGCAGGACTGCAGGAATCACATCTCTGTGCCTCTGTCTGGAGCAACTCTGTAGTTCCCTTCACCTCAGCCTGTCACAGTGCAAGACAACACACTCAGCTTTTATCCAACCATTTGTAACTCCATGCTTACTGAGGACTGAGCCTGAATACAAGCTCAAACTCCTGGGTTGAATCAGACCCCATTCTAGGAGGGACAGAAAGATGCTTCTGAAGAGGTCACCTTCACAAGTCACCTGCCACGCTGGTGAAGGCAGGTGTCCCTGCTCCACATACGCACCTCTGGTCACTGAGGGGAAGCTCTGCACGCAGAAGCAGGAAAAAAAGGAAGGCTCTGATCCTAAAAAAGCGAACACACAAACCAACCCCAAACTGGCCTGCTCTGCATAGGTAAGCGCCACAGGGGAGGGAGCTCTGTTTCCAGTTGATTTTTTGTGAAAGATTAATCCAAATGTGCATGGGAAGGTCATAGCAGCAACCCTGCTCCTTCATTACACCCCAAATACTTCGCCCTGAATTTTGGT
Source organism: Aviceda cuculoides (assembly GCA_035590195.1). NCBI lineage: Eukaryota > Metazoa > Chordata > Aves > Accipitriformes > Accipitridae > Aviceda > Aviceda cuculoides. Next base: position 3,623,321 of record JAVJGG010000039.1, on the reverse strand, counting down.
GACATCAGCTATAAAGCCTTAAAAAAAGAATGAAAATAAGCCATTCAGAGGACAGTGAGAACATCTGAAACAAAACATTGTTCTTCAAGCCCAGATCCAAAGTTCAATGAAGTTAGTGAGCATTTTTCCATTTCCCACTGTTGTTTCTGTGCTCACCTTACAGGACCAGAGGGTCCCTTCGGATTTTACCAGCAATTCAACCCGTGGCCAGTCCCAGGACTAGTGAAAGAGGGCAGGCCAATTAGAGCCACATTTCCCTTCAGCCAGGCAAGAATTGGGAATTCTGAGAACTGAGCTTAGCCTTGGACTGGAAATGTCTCTGAGTAGGAACCAGAGTTAATAGCTCTGACAAATCTGATCTTTCTTCCATACAAGAAAGACCAAACAGACTTTGGGCCAGGCCCACCCTTGTGTTGGTGGCCTGAATCCCAGCCTTTCCTCTTCCTTCCCCAGCCCTCTGCTGAGTGATTTAAGTGCCAGGCTCCCAACTTCTCTAGATGCTCCATTTTGCATAAATAATTACAAACTTTCAGGGCTTGGTGACTGTTACGTTTGTAGGCTAGAGTGACATTTTGGGAGTCTGTAAGATTTTTCCTGGAAGAAACCCCCCATTTTCTGTCTTGTTCCATTCACGAGTACATTCAAATCTTCGGCAAAGTCAGAAGACAACCCAGAAAGATCTGCTAGTATTTGTGCTACCTGACCCACTCCATAGATGTATGGCCAGTGCAGATGAACTATTTTTGACTGGAAATCAGTCAGAAACCCTCACATGAGGAGCCAGAAGACTTCTAAAACACCTCTTCCTTTCATCCATTGCAGCATCCTGCATATATTACTTTCAGCCAAGCCACTCTTCAACTTCTTTCTCTTCCCAAACTATTTCAGTCAACCAGGGGTTCATGGGGCTTCTGTGGACAGCAATGGGTTTATTTTTGGGAGGGGTGTCTACACTCACTGATTACATTTTGTGCCAATAGCTAATGTGATGGCTTGTTGACTGCTGATATTCATACCCATGTCTTTGACAGGCAAGGCGCCCACTCACCAGCTGCTCAGCCTGTTTGATTAGGTTACAGACAGGGTGCAGGGAAAACTGCAGGCGATAATGTGGAAGTGAAGCCATTTTGTGCGCGCACGCAGGCACGCATGCTTGCAGGACCATAACATATCGCTCCTTGTCACCAACTCTTCATGTAATCTTAGTAGCGTGCATGTGTGCACAGCAGCATCAATCCCTGTATACGGTGAAGAAGTAAGTGGAGCTGGAAAGAGATCATTTCAAATTTGGCGTGATTTCAAGATCAATAGAAACCCACAGACAAATGTCAGAACATTTGCCCTAACACTCCATAAACACAGAGCTCCAGGCTTAAACAAAGATGTACATTTTCAGGCACACACTTGTTTTAGACCTTGAGTCTGAGAAGCCTGAAGCCCTCTTCCCAGCTATAGAGCACATTCCTGGTCTGGGTTCAGCTTCTGTCCCTTATGTTTGTGGCACAGAGAGGGGACTCAGGGTCTGTCAGGAACAGTGACGTGGTCATGTTGTATCTATCTCCTGTTGTGCATCCCCCTGACAGCAGGAGCTGGCAACGGGGTGTCAGCCAGGACCTCATCGGAACTGTTCTCCCTGCCAAGGAACCGTGAGGCTGGTGGAGAACTGGGCTGCTGGCTGGGCAGCCCTGCTCTCTCCAGCAACTCCTGTGGAGCCGCTGGGCATAGTCGGCTCCAGATATGGCCCTCATAGACTTTCCCAAGAGGGAGATTAGTCTTTGTTTTCTTGCTGAAGAAATAGGATATTGCAGAAGAAGCAAACTTAGGAAGACATTTAGGATTCTTCAGAGACTCAGTCTGCTCTTCCCAAATGAGGATCCCCTGATGGTGTTATACAGCAAAGAAAGATCTGGGTAAAGGATTTTCACAATAGCCTTAAATATACTGCAGGGACTTCATATCCTTGGTTCGAATGTTCTCTGTGCTCTCCTGCCCTCTTCCTCTTCCCTAGATCAGGCTTTACTTCCTTTGCCAATGTAACCTCTCCTCCACTGTTAAAAAATCCCTCTCTTGCAGCAGATGCTTCTCTTACAAATAGCCTTCCTAGCCGTACCTTGGGGACCCATCTCACAGCCCCCTGTCCATTTATTCAGTGAACATGTCCCTGCATCTAACTTGACCTCCCAAGAGAAATGGGTGAAGAATCAGTGACAAGGTGCTGACATCCTAGGAATCTTTATTCCTCTTGTTCCTATTAGGAACAATTTTAGGCATTAGGGCAATTTTATAAACCTGGAGGTCTTTCCAACTGGAAACTTTCAAATACCCCAATACACATAATGAAGATATTCCCATTAACTGCAGCTCCAGGCTAAGTAAGAGATCAGCACCTCCATTTCATAATGCAGCACAAACCAGAACGAACAGGACACAGAGACTGAATGAGAGAGTGGAATTATTTCATCTTCTTGTCCCAGCCAGAGCCCTGAGCCCCAAATGGTTTCATCGTCTCACACCGCTTTGCCAGTAAGGCTTCACACAATGAAATTCTTGCAGCTTCTTATGTTAATCCATTAATACCTGTGAGAGCAGGCTGAAATCTCTACTCTGGTTATCATTCTGGAACCAAAATGCCCAATAAACACTATTCCATAAGCTCTGTTCTTCACTCTTTATTTTACCGAGAAGAAAGTTAATTGCTGTTTAAGCAAGCTATGTGTGCTGGTGCTGGGAGAGCACAGGAACAGATTAGACCCATGGTCCTTCTATCCCAGGATGTTATCTCTGGTGATGGGTAAATCTGTGTCCACTGCATTTACAGTGACTGTTCCCTTCTGCACTCTCTCTGCATCTGGCAATCCATAGTGTAGACAGCCAGAGGTTAGTTACATCCAGACCACCTTGTTTCCTACCCACTCTGTTCATTGTGAACTCATCTCATCTTTTTCAACCTGCTTATGCTTTTGCCCTCCACTGCATCCTGTGGTAATGAGCATTACCATTTAATTAGCAGACATAATAGGAAACATACCTGGCTCTATTCGGGTGCTTAAGTCAGTCTTTCCCAAACAGTGAATCAGATTCCTCTCTAAGGATGCAAAAGGGATGCAAGACACATGAGAGGGGCCAAGGAATTGCTTCAGTTCTCACTGCAACATATTCACTGCACATGAAGAAGGAAAGAGACTGAGAGAAGGGAGAAGGGAATAAGGACAAAGTAGCTCCCTGGCTTGAATCCAGAGATTGAGCTGAGAATAAATAATAATACGTGTCTAACGATCTAACAGAAACACCCATAATTCCTATTAGCAAAAATTATCTTGCTGCCCAAGTCAAGTCTCCTATCACGGCCACTGTGACCAACACTATGCAAACCCTGATATACTCTAAAGAAAATTAAAAATGGAGAAATTAGGACTGATGTCTACCTGCTACTCATGCACATAGAGAAATATACCTTGTCTCTCCAATTCCTCCCCTTCACAGCCATCATCTCATAGAAAACACCACAAGGATGCCATACCTACAGCCACACTTCATTCTAAAGTCTCTTCATTGCCTTCCAAGACAGGAAATCTCAGGAAGAGCACAGGCTTTATGTTGAACAAGTCCACACAACAACACAGCATCCTCTCTTTACCATGATGGTAAAAGTGGCCAAAACAGGAGGCAGGTTAGCCAGCAGGGAGGCAGAGCTCTGGGGAGCTGATCCTTCTGCAGCAGAAGGGGACCAGCCCCAGCTCTCCTCATTTCAACCCTGGATGCCAGCACATTTCTTGCTTCCCCAAGAGGGAATTTAACCTAACTTACCCTGAAAACACACTGAAGCGTAATAGCTCAGACAGCTGAAAGGGATAAAAATCCTGCCCCAGCTTTTCGGTGACTGCAGTCTCCCCCACACAGAGACAGCTCCATCCTCCTATGCCTTTTACGTGCACGGGGCCTGAGCATTCAAAAGAGGACCTGACTGGCAAGATGCTCTGTTGCAGTGATTTGTGCTTACTGGTCATCTCCCTTGGCAGGAGAAACAAATGAGAATAATAGCCTTTGCTTTGCTCTGATTTTGTGCTAGAGACTCACCTAGATGAGAAGAAACCTACAGTTGTTTCAAAGCTACTGACTTGCTCTGGTACTTCTTAACCTGAACCACAGGCTGGGTCTGGATCCTTCTGCAGTTACTCATACCAACACCACATTTCTATCCAGGGTTTTGGGTTCAGAAACTTCCAGGAATCACTTACTAGCTTGTATTTTTCCCAAATTGGACATTGTAGAGACTACCAATCAGTCACTGGCAGCATCCTGCCTCTCTAAGACAGGCAGTACACCTGGTTCCCAGCTCTCATAGCGGGTCATTTAAATGTTCCCAAATGCAGCTTTTGATGCGAGCCTGCTCACCTTTGTACCAGACTATCAGCCCAAGCAAGTGGAAAACTCTGCTTGCTTGTAATGCTTACATGTAGGCACTCACTTCATACAGGTTCCTCTCATTACCAAAGGTAAAAGACTGTGGCAAATCCAGTCCTGAGTTTTTGATGGTTGAATCCTGCTGAACTTGGTGATCCTTGCGGATCATGTCATTATAAATGTCTCATCCTTGAGGCTGGCTTTTCTCTGCTCTCTCATGTTTTCCTTTCTCTAGCCAGAAATGATTTACATGTTTGTTTACTCTGAGCTACATTCATCTGAGTCATTCAGCAACCCTCTACCCACAATCATATTACAGCAAATTTTGAATTGGAGTCTCAGTGAGTGAGTATTACACCGTTGTGAACATGGGAACAAGGGCCTAAACTCTGGGCCATATTCTGCCACTGCGTTTCAAGAACTGACCTGTGCTACAAACATGTCAAAATTCAACAGTATCATAATCCCCTGTGTTCTACATTACTTCATAAAGAAGGAGAAACTTCAGGCAAAGGAATTACTCTATATTTACACCAGTCTAACAATTAGTAGGATTTGGCTCATTTCATACAAATTATACTACTGTACTTGTAGGAATAATCTTTTCTGTTTCAAACTAATTTTAGCCACCCTTGAGTGGTGATTATCGAGCTCTTCCATCTGTTGTAGAAAAAAAAAATATTTGCACATAGCTTTTGTGAATTTTCTTCTCTGAGGTATGTTTTCAAGAAGTGTATCTCTCAAAAAACAACATAATCATATTATTAGCAAGACTCATAACTCAGCTGACAGTACCTTGTCTATTAAATCCAGAACATGAAAAGACCTCAGAAATGACATTCTAAGAATTTTTTTAAGGTTGTCTGAAAATAAATCTTTGCAAAAAGCAAGCTAATCAAAGCATTTTGTGTCTTGCATTACCTCAAATGAAATTCTGAGTAGAAGTTATTCAGAGATTCTACCAAAGCAGAAGGTGGTTAAGAAAAATAACAATGCCTATTAAAAAATATATTACAAAAGCAATGAGATTTCAGTGTGCTAGCATGAAAGCAATGCACATCAAAATACAAAGAATTCTCTCAGAATCCCTGTAATAAAAATAAGGAATTCTGTTTATATTCTATGTACTTGCAAGATAAATTAAAGCTGATCAGAGGTTAGTCTCAAACTCAAGTCCTTTTCCATCTAGTTTCTTTTCACAGTTAAAAAAAAAAAAAAAAAGCCAGCACCTGGACCTTTTTCTTTACTTTTAATGCTAGAAATGTGCCCTGTAGCAGTATCCGAGACATAGTTCTTGCCTAGGAAGACTTGCTCCTAGCTGATAGTGTATTGATCATTGCTCTGTCTCCGAATAAAAGTACAACCAGATGAAACAGCAAAGCCACACCACAGAGACCAGCAGACTCACAGTGGACCAGTTTTATGTCATGGTTAGGGTAAGTTCTTTCATGTCTTCATCCCCCACTTACAGCTTAAACAGTCTAGGACTGAAGCGTTTCTTCAGCTGATAATTACTGCCAAGTTACATGCAGAGAAACTGGGGATAAATATTCATGGATGGAACAAAGAGTGACACGGCTGATAACACCCAAAAGTGGTATTTTTTTTTTTATTTTCTTGAGAAATGACACTAGATTTCTTTACAGGGCAGTATTACTCAAGCAAATTGTTCCCTTATTTAGTCTGCTTTGGAGCTGTCTGAAAAGACATTTGGCTACAGTTTCAATAAACTGCCAGAAGATACTGCTTTAACTTCTGAAAAGCATTTTTTAAAACAGCAATATAGTAATTTGCATTTACACAGTACCTCCCTGGCTGAAAAGTGTTTTCAAGGGCTTCTGAGTAGCTTCACACAGCCCTGAGAAGCCGTAACACAGGATAAGCTATATTTTACGGAGAAGGCAAGCAGCGCTGAGAGACTTGCCCAGGATCAGGCAGGATGTCCACAGAACGTAAGTAAATAAACCTCCTCAGTTCTTCTCCCACGGGGACATGCACACATACACACACACAGGCACTGCAACCGCATGACCATCCTCTTTCCAAAAATCTTTCCCTCCATCTCCTCTTGCATTCTGCACAGGGCGCCGCATTACATAAGCTTGCTTGCAAGGAGGTGCACCTGACACAAAACTTAGGATTTACATTTGACCAGCAGGGAGATGAAATATTTTTTTATAATACAGTGGAAAAGTTAAGAGGAAGTAATCAAACGGACTGAAAGTTCAAAGCGATGTTGCTCCCTTGCAGCGGCAGCAAGAACGCAAGACTTCATACATGACTGTTCAACCATGTTACCTAGAGCATGTAGAATTTAATGGAAGACTTGCACATTACCATATTCATAACCATGACTAACAAATCTGTTGTCAATGCCACCAAAAATACCACGCAAGCAGAATGTTTTTATACCAAAGAGACCATTGAAGTCACGGCTCCATAGTAAACAGATGAACTCAAGAAGAGTCTTGAAAATGAGCCCTGACTTTTTTTTCAGGCTGCGGAATTTGATAAACTAAGAACTGCAAGATGCCCGATAGTCCGTGGACCGAGGGGACGATAAATGAAGCATTTCTTCTGCGAGCATCACAGCAGAGAGCACCCCCTCCGATACCCCTGTTACCTTTCCCATTTTGAGGGCTCGCGGGTCAGCGACACGACTCACCACCAGGTCAGAGCATGCCCTAATTAACAGCAATTTACATTTGTATTTAACCCGTGCATGTGAGGATGCAGGCGGCCGATACGGTACGCCCTGTCGTTTAGCTCAAGGACAGCTAAAATTCAGCACCGTCCCTTACAGGCTGCGAGTCCCAGCGGGGCCGGCAACTCCCGCGGGGAAGCGCGGCCCCGTCGCCCGCCCCCGGCCCTGCTGCACCGCGGCCGCTCCGGCGCTGGCAACTTCAGCGGGAGAAACCCTCCGAGCCGGGGCAAGTGGGTGCT
>JAVJGG010000039.1:3597558-3614347 GCA_035590195.1 Aviceda cuculoides | reverse complement strand
CACCTGCACCCCCCTCCACACCTCCACCCCACACACACCCCCTCACCCACACAAAACCACCCACTCCCCCCACTGCACACCCACCCACATACATCCACCCACACATACCCACCCCCCTCACTCCCCCCCCCAAAACACCCACACGTACCCCCCCACAACACCCACACACATCCACACACACCCCCCACGCTCCCTCACACCCCTCAGGGCCTGGCCTGGGCACCATGCGCAGAGCTGGGCCTGTAGCAGGGAGGCCGAGCGAGGGGTGGCCCTCCATCCCAGTTGCTCCTGGGGGGGTCGCACCAAGCAGCGGTGGGTGGGCTGGCACCTGAGGCACCCCACCCTGAGCCCCTGACACGGGACAAACCTAACGGCCTGCCCCGGCCGCATCCGGCCAAATTCCCTGCCAGGCCGTTAAAGCCGGTCAGCACACCGTGGAGAGATAAACCAGTTCAGAGACCAGCTCTCGGCTTGAACTTCCCAGCCATCTCAAGGCTCTGAGTTCATATCTTCTCTTCGTTTCCCAGACACTTTGACACATGGCTGTCTAAATCTATTAGATAACCGAGAAAATCTCGTAGCTCGTTTATTGACAGACTGAATCCAGTGAAATCCAGTTTTTACCTTTTCCCTGGCCAGGAAAGCTTCCCTCTGGTCAGCAGGAAGGCCTTCTTCTGTCTTTTCCTCCTTCCCTTTCCCACTAACCCTGTCCAGGCACCACTGGTTATACTGGGGTTCGCTTCCCCTCTTTCCACACTTTTAAGCTGAGCGTAGCATTTTATTTATGCCAGAAGAGAGGAGCTCCAACAGAGGCATTCGCACCAACCCTGCCTTCGCCATCACGCTGTGACGTTGCCCACGGCAGGAGCGCGTTGAGTTTCTTACTCTGCTCCCCCAAACTAATCCCCTCTGGTTCTGTCCCAGACACAAAATCCCGGAGTTATATTGTTTTTCCTCTGTAAGCTCCATAGTTGCCACAATGAGCCTTTCTTACCACTTTACTCTTGAAACCGAGACTTGACGCTCAAAAGGAGTTTGTAATGGGCCATATACACACGTCAAACCTGTGTCCTGCCCTCTTTAATGATCAAAATTCTTGCCGTACTCCCCTAAATTTTGCTGCGATATTATTAAAAGATGAATAATACATACTAACGCTCTGAACTCGCTGCGCTTCGCGAGCACTTTTCACAAGAAAGCACTTTACTAGCTACAGTCTGTGCACAGGGACCACTTTATCTGTCACAGAGGTGCACCCACCTATAAGGTGAAATGCAACAACAGCTTTAATGGGGCACAACAACATTGCGCAGACAACAACGGGCTCCGCAGCTCAAAGTGCCAGAGCCTGCCGGCAGCCACGTCAGGAATGCACGAGCTAAATCGGTCAGAGCATCGGGATGAACACTTCTTCCCCTGCAAAAAAGTACTAGAGTTGACTCAATATTTTATCACTGCAAATGTTTAGGAGCCCTCCTTGTCCTCTGAGGTACTGAGTAGCGCCGAGTAAATGATTCAGAGCAAATAATTTATTCAAAACTTCTGCCTGCACTTTGTGTCAGTCCAAGAACATAAAATCATTTTCTTCCTGCTCAGATTCAGTCAACCCATGCTTAAGAGTTTGTCTGGGTTTTAAATCCAAGGACTGGGACACGTGACGCATTGCTGCAGGGGTTTTGCTGTACCGTATATATGTGTATGTGCTGAGTGGGTGCAGTTGGCTTTGTAAATGACATCCATTTGTCCCTGTTCCAGTGGGATGAACTGAATTTACTGCCAGGGAATGGCCTTGAGCCCAAGGAGAGAGTCCCTTTAGCGGCCAAGATTACATTCAGATTATGGACAGAAAATAGTTTTAGTGAGAAAGAAAAAAAAATTTGCAACCATGAAGCAAAAGCCTCAGGTCATTGTATAGTGACAACATAGGTCAGGGCTTCTCTGGCAATCCCTTCTGATTGGTTTAATTAATTTCCGTTCGTATATTCTCTGTAGGATTTTTATTCTCCTGCATTTTACTGCAGATCCTGGCCCTGGGTTCTGCCCAGCCAGGGCCTCTTACGAGGTGACCACAGTCTGGAAGAGCAAAAGGTTGATTTTTGTGCATAGAAAAAGGGTGCAGTGCTGTCCTGGGGGACGATAGGAAAAGCTGTTGAAGCTTTGCGAGTGGGAGATGCGGGCAGCCGATGCTGGTGGCACGGCTGCCCTGCCAGCAGGTAAATGGGACAAGGCTGCAGCTGGCACTGCCTCTGTCCCCCCGGCTGCGACAGGACGCGGGGCAGAGGGGAGCTTCACTCAAAAAGCAATGCAAAACACCCCCCAAAAATCCCATAAATGGAGGTGATTAAAGAGCAGTGTCATTTTTAAAAAAATATACTCACCCAAACTCCATTTAAAAAGTATATATATGTATATCCCATTTGGGAAGTCGTTCCTCTGGAGCCACTTGAACTAAATTAAGGCATAAAGGACCAAATTTCCATTTACACCAAGCTCTGGCAGCGTGCCGTGGTACCAACGTCAATCAGAATCAGGCCCAGTGGTGCATTGACAACAAATTCTGTCTCACAAAAGCTGTCTGGTGCCAGTAATCTCAAGAGCAAAACCAAGTAAAATGGGCAATATAGTTTATTTCTCGTTTCTTTACCATAAAGTGAGGCAGGACGGCAGCTGAGCCCTAGAAACAGAGAGGGGAGCAATTATTCTTAGAAATAAAGCCTCTGGAAAATGCCTTTTATCTCGCTGGAAAAAATGTGTATTCCTTCATTGTGCAGAAGGGGAGATTTTGCATATTTTAATTAGATCAGCCGAAAAGTTGGGAAAAAGAGAACCTGCTTTGCTGTCAAGCTCCTTAGTGAAGAAAAGTTCTGAAAGTTCAGGAACTTGGAGAGAGCTTTAAATCTCCATGGCTAAAAATAATTCATCCCTTAAGAAAATGCCATAGATTTTTTCTCTTTTTTTATCGCTGCCTTAGATGACTTCAGGTCATCAGAAAATGGAAATTAAACTAGGAAACTGGAAACCTTTTTCTTTTTAACTTTCTGCACTTCAAAATCTTTTTGCTGCTAACTGGGCAGCGGGTAATCCCTGCGGGGCTGCCGTTTTACTTGTAGTTGCAAGAAGTGGTGCAGCTTGATGAAATATAGCTTGACAAGATGTTCGGGGCTACAGCTGGTGATGGAGCTATGAGCAGGAGGTCTCTGTGCCTCCTCTTCAGTAGTTTTAATTTTTCTCTGGATTGCCTTTATTATCATTATTCTGGATTCCATATTCTTTGCTCCGGTGAACGCACACTGAGCAAACATTCCAGCCCAGCTGCTTTGCTGGTACGTGGTCAGGACAGCTTGGTTCACGTTGGTGACGGAGCACCGATATACATCAGGGGAAGATCAGCCCCCAGGACTTACACCCGCTGCTCCCACTAAACTGTATGGAAAAATGAGTTCAATTCCTGTTGTCACAATATCCCTTCCATCCTGCAATGGATGTGTTAGCCCATGGACAGTTTGTCTCAATTTACTTGTTAATCTCACACACCTTTCTACCCTTTTCCTAATAAAGAATTTACATATTTTGTTTCCTGCTTGCAGACAGACACACCGCCAGTCTGTTTGGCCGCCCACATCAGGACGGTTATTTTCTGGCAAGGCTGACACTGAGCTGTACGGCAGGTGAAATGACCAAAACGATCCCTCGGAAAGACAGCCTTAAAACAAGTTATTACCTTCTTCAACTTTACTCCAGTCCTCCAGCATGAGGCAAGTCAGCTTTGGCTCTGTTCCACGGGTGCGTTGTTTCACAAGCGCTGCTACCCGCAGGAGCCGGGAGGAGATAGATGACCGTGAGCAGCGGTCACACCGCTGTTTAATAGATCTTTGCTCATTACCTTAATGCCGTTTGCTCCTTCTGTGCATGTGCCTCTTGCTCCCGGCAAACACAGGTTGTAACGTATTTGCTGAGCCCTCCTCACGCTCCCCATGCGTGTGGCCCGTGCCTGCGGTTCTGCAGGGCACGCTGGCCCCAGCACGGCTTCCCTGCGCCCGCTGGCCATGCTTGTGCTCGTGCACCTGATGGTGTCTTCTCAGAAATGCCCTGGCAGTTCCCCTCGCAGACACAGGTGTGGGTTTTAGTACATGCTTGAACTGTCAGAAAGGAAGCAAAGGCCTCGACCCGGCAATAAATATCATGGGAAGAAGGTGGTGTAACCGCACACAGCCCTGGGGAACTGCAAAGAGCTCGGCAGCCAGGGGCACTCAAGCGTGTGCTAGTATTTGCAGGCACTTGTATGAGACCAAAGGAGTTTAATTTCCATCTTCCCACAAATCACCTCTAATTTTAGCCTTTAGGATGAATACCTTCAAAACTTTGCCTTTATGCTCTCTTGCTCTGGTTTGGATATCTGTCTTCAAACCTAGACTTTTTCCTTAGTATGCAATTCTTAATTCTTTAAAAAAGAGAGTTTAAAAATAAATAATTACTCCTGAGCTAGTCATGGCTTACTTTGTATTAAGTGACTGAAACTATTTTACATTCCGTCACTGCCTCACATTATTATTGTTACATTTTGTCCTTGGTTCACAAGCTTCCTTTCCCCAGTGACGCCGAGGCACCTCGCATTTCAAGAAAACCACCGAGTCTCTAGGTGGAACTGGAAATTTATTGGCAGAGTAATTTTTTTCATCCCACGCCAGTTGGGCAAAAGCAAGTGCTGTCAAATGCTTGCTTGAGAGGGCAGTGGGAAGGGTCTGCTGTCAGCCGCAGCGTCTTTCCCCTGGCATTACATTCCCCATCCACAGCCTCAGGGTGAGCCCCAGGAGAGACCCCAGAAGCAAGAAATAATTGAGGATTTGGGGCACAAACTGCTCGAAATGCCAAGCTGGAAGGTGATAATTTCTTTACTGGACAGTTTGCGCCCAGCGCTTTAGAAATAGAGGGGCCATTTGCAAAACCCACAGTTGGCTCCAGTTCAGACCCTCAGCACTGTCAAAGCAAAAATATTTTGAAGGGGATCGGCTATGGGTGGCGGCTGCCAGCTGATGCAGATTTGAGAGTTCAGCCAGCTCTCTTCTTCCCAGACAGTATCTCAAAATGCTGTTGAACCACTTAGCTATATGCTGTGCCTGTCCCTATATAAATCAATATTACCAGCAAACTGATGCAGCATATCCTTGCCTGTGTTTAATTAGGATTTGCATATTGGGGGCATCAAATCCAGTGCCCTATCTTTGTCAGGGCTCTCTTCTAGCTGAGTTAGAGAAAAAAGGCAGGAAACCACATTGTGAATGCAAGCGGAATAAACAGCCTGGAGAAAAGGCATCTTCCAATCTCTGCGGGCAATCATCTTCTGCGCTGAAGCAGGAGGGTTTATATCCATTAGAAAAATATAAACTTCCTCTATCTGATACAGTGGAGAAAACTCTCACTTTACAGATAAATCTCACTATGTGCCATCTTCAGTGCTATTTATCTACTATGGATCTCAGACTAACCACAGACAGTGGCTTTCTTTGCATGCAGTGTCTTGCAGTTCTGATCATTGCGCTCTTTGGTCTTATGTTCTATGAAAATTGTGAACTCAGGAAAATCTGCAAATGCAGAATATGCAATATATGGCTCATGCTTGTCTATCCTTCTTTCTGTGCATTGTGTATCACCTCCCCAAACCGAATCATTCCCATCTCTTCTCTCTCCCCCTCAGTAAGGACATGTATTTTAATTCAGGACTTTTTCTTGTCATCTCTTCAAACCTCAAGTCTTTCGAACTGAAGCAGGATAGTGGTTGTCCAGGTCCCACCAGCAAGACTGATGGTATACCCCTGGAGTTGGTCACTTACAGCCAGACTCTGGTTTCATTTATACGCAGGTTGAGCCTAAGCAAAATATTGATTTCAGTGGTGTTTCTCATGATTTTCATGTGTGTAACTAAATTGTTTCTGCTACAAATATCCAATTTCTTTGCTGTTCAATGGAAATAGGGTTCTTCGTGTGGGAATAATTTTGTTTGGCTTTTAAAACTGGCTGCATTGGGGACAATACAAGAGAGCAAAAAGTATACAGTGGGATTGAGTTTATTGAATAAGAAACCCCCTGACTTTATGTAGTTCAGACTACAGACTACTCTTTGGGAACAGGAACCTCTCCCTTTTCTGTTGCAAACTTTTACAAAAGGGGTCTGTTAAGTCATCTTTCCATACCTTACACAATTATTAATGAGCTCAGGGACAGAGCCACGTCAGAGGGGTAATTTGTTGATGATCACTTATCAGTTTTATCACAAACCTGCCAGTGTCATGGGATTTAGTATTGCATTTGAGGACAAAAAGAACTAATTTTTTATGTATCAGCATCTATCTGCAATTTCAAGCCACGGCATCAACATAGATCCTTTAACAGAAGCCTTTAAAATAAATGCCTTTGCTTGTGCAAAGCCTCTGCTACCTTGCCTTTAGTATTTCTATCCATTATCTTTTACTGCCTTCTTTCCTTTTTATGACCCCATTTTTATTTACAGTACAGCCCTTAATTTAGTAGTGCTGACACAGTTACATTTGCAGTAATAGCTTAATTACCATATATTCGTGAACAGGGTGGTTAGGGATAGTAGCTACAAACATGACATATTAGTTTGCATTATTGTCATTAGCGTGCTGCACAAATGAGTTTTTGTTTGTGAAGTAACTGTTTAATGGGGCTATATTGCTTCCATAAGAACCCAAGTCTGGAGGAGAACAGTGAGCTGCTACTAATGCTGTACTGGTCTGAAACTTCTGCAAATTGCACTATGATCACGCTGACAGATGGTATGCAATGCCTTTTTCCAACTCAGCAGAAAATGGAGAAATATAATAAAGAGACTACAGAGATTAGAGTCTTTATCAATGGGACTTGAAATCTAGTGCACCATATGCTTGGTATAAAAAGAAACATTCATCTGAAAAAATTAAAGCGGAGCATAGACTGACTTTATCCGTTATTCTTTGTAGACCTCTTGCTTAGGTTTTAATCCATGATTTTAAGCATAAATGTAATTGCAATGAGTAATAACTTGGTGCTCTGACATCTTCCTTGCTCCCTAGTAGCGAGGCCTTCCTCATCGCTCTTAAAACGAAACTCTTTCTACGCTAAGGTGATTTTGTCAGCGGGAAATGGGCTGGCACCAGCTGGCGCTCTTAGTCCTTCTCCCCATGCCGTTTCTTGACGGCAGACCTGATCCGATGCCTACGGGGACAGAGGGATCTCGGCCAGCAGCCGTCTGACCTTGCAGGCGGTTGGTGGAAAGGCCTTTGGCAAAGGTCCAAAGATGCGTCTTCTAACATTCATAATCAACGCTGGTGTTTCTGCAAGGATTATTACGGCTGCTTTTTGTTAAGTGTTCCTCGGTGGCAACAGATGAGGTGTTCAACAGCCTTGAAGTACCTTCCATATTCACACAGTGCTTGAAATCTAGGCTTATGAATTCTGCTGCTAAATATATTCCTTTCAGGTAGTATGCAGAGATAGCCGTCATGCCCGATAAAATGCCGATCACCAGTTCAAGTGTATGCGAAATGCTGTACTATTGTTAACTGCACGTGTTTCTTCTCTGTGCACATGTTCACTAAGAGAAAATTGGAGATCTTGATTCACTAAGATAGTTAGGTGCGTGCCTCATTCTCAGCACATTAAAAGTCCCACTGTAGTTACCCTGCTTGCAGAAAAACAGGTATTTATTGAAGTGCATCCCATAATCTGGATCAGAATTAAGGTCTGAGGGAACAAGGAAGCCAATATGTTGCTGTGATTCCCCCTTGAAGCCATGAACTCTATTTATTTAGCCATGAGTTAAGAGTAGTTGGGAAGACAAATGACACAGAAAGCAATGTAACCCAGTGATGAGTCTGCTCCCACTGGGGTAAGAGGGAGATTTCCCAGCCTTATTTATTCATTTGTGATATGCAAAACTAGTAATTTTAGAATGATAGCTTATAACCATTTTTCCCTCTCCTGCCCTACCTGTTACCTAGTTCTTCAGGGTAGACACTATCCTGAACAAGAGCTCCTTTCAACAACACTTACATGAGAAAACAGAAATTTGTTTGGAAATAGGTACAGAGGCCATTCAAGTAATTTTCATTCTTCTCTGACACTCCAGAATAAGATAAGAGAAAAGGAGATGTGTGCTCAGTTTTCTTGTTTATCCAGATGAGATTGCTGAGACAGCAAGGCCATTAAAAACAAAAATTGTACCTGGCTTAGTCCTAGGAAAGCTTCATCACAGAGAATAAAGATAAAAACACTTACAGTACGGCTCGTGTGAAAAACTGTTTTGGCGGAAGATGAGCTTGTTAAAAACTGGGCTCATCTTGTGTTAAGGACCACTGAAATTCTGCATCCGTGCTTTCTCTAAAGTCACTCTTAAGTCAGTGGTTAAGAGAGGGCACCTCCAAGACGTCAGTGCTTTAGGTACCATAATCCTGCTCACATCTGGTGTCCGTGGCATGATACTAAAGATACTAATACCTTATCTACATTGGGGCTCTTATCAATTTAACTCAAACTCCTTCTTGTTCTCTTTGTCCCTGAATCAGAAAGGCCTAAACACTTAGGGTCTAGAAATCCCATAATTTCTTGCCATTTTAGGTACATGTGCGTTATTTGCAGCACAAGTGACAGACCCTGTTGATAAACCCTTCAGTCAGAAGATAGCAATAGCCATGCTGGATCATGCTTAAGATCTGTCTAGCAGACAGGAGAGATTACAAAAGGGGCAAGCAGGTAGCAACACTTTCCTAGGAAATGCTCCCAAACTGCCACAGCTTGCAGCCCTGGAGCTTCCCAGTCCAGAGATGCTGTCTTCGTATTTGAGATACCTCAGTGATGTTTTCTTTCTTTAATTTTTCCTGCTTCCTTTTGAACTTTGTCATCTTCTAGCACCCACAGCATCCTGTGGCAAGGTGTTCCACTGCTAATTCACATATTCTTTAAAAAAAAAAAAAAAAATTAACTGATTATCTACTTGCTATCTTCCATTCCTGAAGTCTCGGTTGTCTCCCACATAGGCAATCCTATGGCCCTGGTTGTTCATGGATTTAGGATGTGTCAGCAGGATGCATCTGGCAGGGTTACAAAAGAATTTCATTGGGATAAGACTTGGTCTCTGTGTTCCCAAGCAGCAAAACCCACTATATTACTCAGCAGTATATTCAGGCTATAAATACACTTTTTTTCACATTAATTCATCCTTATTTACCACAGCAGATAACAAAACTCCAGGCTCAGATTCATGCAACAATATAAAAATAAAGAAATTTCTACCAGATTATAAAGATTTGTCATGTTGTCACTATGTTTATTTTCTCCATCTATTTCTTTCTTTCCCGTGCATTGCTTTATGCTCTCCAGGGCCCTCAGGGAGGGAAGAGAGGGTATTGTTTTGAAAAATGTTAGGGTTTTTTGATTAAAGAATACAAAATTAATTTGCTTCACAGAGCCTGGAAGCATGTTATTTGACAACTGTACTCCACTGAACAAACAGAGCACACACGGCCAAATTTATCATGTTGATCACCCAACCCTGGTCTTTTGTTCTTCAGACTGTGGAGTCTTTTTTGCAGTTAGAGAATGTGAATTTGGTAAAACACACGTAACCACAAATTGCTGTTCTTTCACAAACTTACACAAGGTTAGAGTAATGATGTAGCTACAGCTCTCATTGAACTGGGAAGAGGAGAGGAGCACAGCATCGACCACGCTGTAGATACAAGATGCCACACAGACCAGTGCCAGAGACTGAACCACCTCTACTGGTAAACTCAAACTTAAGCCTAGTAGCAAAGACCTAACTGTAAGAGCAGGGAGATCAGAGGTCAGTAGAGTCACAGTGCTTTTCTCTGAAAAGAGGATTTTTCCCATTTGAAGGATTGGGAATCACTGAGATTCAGAGCCACATCTGGATGGACTCCAGACCACCACCACTGCTCTCCCGCTGGTCCACATCCAAGCTACCAGGCACTGTCCTCTGAGGTTATTTTGGATATTTGATGCTCTCAAAATAGGACACTGCCTGTCCTTTGCGCAGATACCATTAGCAAGCTAGGAAACAAAGCCAAAGACAATTTGCTCCTTGGGGTATTTGTACACCAGAAAATGGGGGACAGAAATCTATGGATGCAGCTCCGTTGGTCCCAGCTGGGTCATCTGCTGGGGGTCTGCACAGTAGTTACATTGCCTGTTACATCTCCTTTTCGCTTTGTGTTTTTGATTGTGACCAAAATTACTCATATAGGCAGAAATGTCACTATGGAAACAAGGAAACAGTTTAGTATTGTTTGGCCGGTATTGACACAGCCGCTCTAATAACCCAGAAGGTGGTGCGACCCTGCGTGTGTGCAGAGACCTCCCCGAGCAGCAAACCTGGCTGAGCAGACCACGCGGCAGTGAGGTTGGCAAAAACAAACAGCACAGTGCTTCTTTCAAAAGCCTTGGGTATCTGTGCCGTGAAATCCAAATCCTTAAAGACTCTGAAATATATAGATACTGAGCCTAACAGACATTATCAACTTTTTCCTATTCCCTCAGTGCCTTCCCATATCTGAAGGACTTTGGGATAGCAGAGACAGGATAAGGCTTGAGCAAACCAGACCTTTGCAGAGTGAAGGCACCGTGTTTCACCTGTCCCAGCCTTTCTAAGCTATCAGATGTGTTTCCCCAATGGTGAGTATTTAGAAATTACATTATGTTTATATGCTGATAGTAGCTAAGGTCTGTTTTCTGCAGCCCCAGGCAGGCTGTGGTCCCAGTCTCGGCATGGAGAGTGTCCCACAGTACTGGTAAGCACAAAACACGCTCTTGTAGCACCAGCAGTGACACTGGCCACAGTAAACACATCCCGTGTGTACAGCACAACCAATTCCATCACCCCAAGTGAAAATAAAGTTATAAAAATGAGTTGTGCAGGGAGTGGTTGAAATCCTGCTGCTCGTGAGCCTTGGGGAGAGAACACCTCCCTGTCTCCTTTCTTCCCGTAACTTATTCCCCTCCATTTGCTTCAATCCATGCAGAGCGCTTTCATAAAGATGCTTCCGTAACCATTTTCTCTGCAGATGTATTCTCTGTGGGGTCTTGCTCTGTAGTCACTTGACTGAAAGATGAGCATGAGGAATGTATGGAGATGAAACTCTTCCTGCAGATTAGCACAAGCTTTCCCTACCAGCACAGACTCTCATACCTCATGTGGTATAAAACCAATTTAAGCTGAAAATACAATTAGAAGCAGTGTGTAATGCTAGAGCTTTAAATACCTTCCAGAATTGGATAGTTATTCCTGCCCAAGGTGGGGAACATGCACGGGGCTCCCACTGTATCCCAGACACCCGCAGCTTCAGCCAGTTTGCCTGTGGCAAATAAAGTAATTAGTCTGATTGGGATGTTTCTGCTGTTTTTGTTGTTTTCTGGAGCCAATTACTGGTGAAGAAGGAAAAGACAGTTTTTAACTGTCTGTATCTTGGAAGATCAAACCTTCTCTCTCCCAGAATACCAAAAGGGGTTGATGGCCTCTAGACATCCTGCAGCTAACTAGGACCGTAACAGCTGCTTGAGAAGCGTTTTCAGTAATGGTGAGAGTTGCAGTGAAGGGCTTCAGGGGAGGTGCTCTTGCCTTAATCCTCAAGCAACACTGAACTTGTAGCTCGGACTTTTAATACAGAGCTTGCTCCAGTGCTGTCAATCCACCGTGCCTTCAACAGCAAGCGAAAGCAAAAACCTTCTATCTTTTCAAGGCTTCCCCCGGCTCAAATCAAGGTTGACATACAGGGACAATTTTTCTCACTTACCCTCTCTACATAAAAGCAGCTAAGTTGGTGCAGCGATGGGAGCAGAATTTGGGGAGGGGAGCAGAGAAACACACACACACACTCTCCCACCCCTGCGGTGGGACTCAAAAAAAACCTCAAAAAAAGAGTTTTTGCCACTTCTACTCAGCCTCATTTCCTTAGCACGCATTAGATGATACTTTCCAGTACAAGCAGGGAGCTGTGACCAAAGGTTAACATCCTTTTGGAAAGACATGATTTCCTCCAAAAAAATTAGTTTTTAAAGATAATTACCTGATCCATTTGAGCTATCAGCTTTGCTTTTTCTTCAGCCCATCATTCCTCATATGCAACTATGTTGTCCTTTACACAACCACATTTCTTATAATAGGCAGCTTAAAAGAAAATTAATCCTAAAATGTCAAATGCATCTTGATCCTTTCTGGGCTAGTGTCTCTGAACTGGACCATTTTTTCCGTGCCTATGCTGCTCAAAAGCAGTTGAAACAAATCTTCCTGCAAGTCACTGCCTTCTTCAGCCTGTGATTTCTATTATCTGATTCATTTAGTTCTGTACATGAAACAAAATGAGGGAAGATGATAATTTTCTTCCCACTGAGGCAAGTTTATATTGGGACTTCTTCTTAGTGCCCAGCAGTTTTTACTCTTTTGAAGGCTCTGCTGCCACTGTAGTACTACTAGAAACACACAGTAAAGCAGAGAACTGAGCTGGTACAACCAAAAGCTGTGAACAATGCGAGGGAATCTGCCAGGCTCCTCCATGTTAGGAAATGCAAACATTTTGTCTCAGGCTGCTCTAGTAAACAGAATTTATAATATGTTCCCCCAGAGCGAAAGATGAAATAAGCTCCCGTATATAATATAATTTCTGTGGGAGGAAGTTGTCTGCATCGTTAGTTATATTGAACATGTTCTCATTTTCTCGCATTGTGCTCTGCTTTCAAGTCTTAAGTCTCACAAAGATTCCCCTTGGAGAACATTGAAATTAAAGACTGAATCAAGAATGAATTAATTCTGTTCACTAATTGTAACACTTATGTTACCTGGTCCTTGGGAACAGCGTGAAGAGCAGCTGCTGCCCTGCCGTGGCGAGGTTCTGCTCCCTGCACCCGGGGAGAGTCCAACACTTGATTTTAATGCTTCTTTCAGTCCCCAGCATCTCAGTGAACACATGAAATGTTTGCTGATGCCAAAGTGGTCCCTGTCCTGGGATAAGTCTGGGCAAACTGCAGGGTCCTGCCAAGCTTAGCCAGGAGCATTTGCTCTCCCAATGTCTCCCCTGCTGTAGAGCCACATCACATTTAGCAAGGAATGCGCTGGTGAAGAAGCGCCACAAAAAATCTAGTTTTTCGGCATCATTATGTCTGGTTTCAGTCGCGTAATGCTGATCTGGCAGCTCACCAAGTCCCTTTCCAGGCTGGTGGTAACCCTGGTAGGATGCTGGGGAGGGAAGGGAGTTTCAGCGTTTGGTGTGACCCCTTCCCACTCCAGCATACCATGGCAGTGACAGTTGGTGGCCTCAATTTAAGACCCAAATAGTGCTGTGGCAGCTCCACTCCCCCATTAAATATCATCCTTCACAAGTGCAAGTTGTTTGACACCTAACTGGAGAAATTATTCTGAATAACAAATGGCTATGCTGCTCGGTCACCTCTTTGCGTCTGAGCTATGCAAACAATTTATTTGCCTTGTCAGCCCCTCGCTGGTCAAAAGTCCTTGTTAGACACCTTAATTTGAAGCACTGAGCTGATATACTGGGCAGCTGTGGCAGACTGCTTCTCCTCTTGGAGTACCATTTGGCTTCACACGCAGTATTCTCCGGGTCTGGTTTATAGCCAAGGAGCCAGTGGGACAGTCTCTGGCACACAGTGAGCCTGCAGTGTCCCTTGTCATTGGGTGTGCTGGGGAGCACTTTATGAAATTGAATATGAAAATAAGAATAGTCCCAAAACGCACGTATCGGTATTATTCCTCACTAAGCCTGCCTACTCGTAATTTTGGAAGCATTTCTGATGTGTGTGCTCTCAGCTTGTCAGCTCCTTCACTCAGCATAGGCTGTCTCGGACCGGTCCGGGGGTTTCTGCCCCCCTCAGGAGGTGCAGTGGGGGAGGAGAAGAAAAGACATCTCTAACTTGGATGCTCCCTGCAAGGAAATGTCTTTTACCCACAAATCAAGTTCTCTTTGAATTTCTGAGGTGCACCTCTTCTTCCCAAGTGGCACATAAAAGTCCCTGAGCCCTCAAGAGAGTATTGCGCCCGTTGACTTTACAACACATTGGAAAATAATCCATAATGAACATACATTATTTAAAAAAGTCTCAGAGATCAGTCTGAGCAAACATTTCAGCTCCGGATGTGGCAGTGTCAAGTCAGAAGACAAGCAGATACATAGAGCCCAATTTTTTTCATAAGAGCGCACTTTAAATGAGTGCCATCGATTTTTTTTTAGGTTTTAATGAGAAGTTTCACCCCTTTGAAATTCTCTTTTGACATATAATGATGCAATTGTTCATCGCATCTTTGATTCTGCATTAGCTGTTGGAATTCAAGACGTTCCCTGCTTCTCATTTTTTGAGCATCTCTTAATAACAAAGTTCAGTTAAAAAAAAAGAAGTTTGTCTTCATATGCATTTCCCATGCATGTGTGAAACCCACACCCAGCTTTAAAGCTGCCTCCTGACATGAAAGCCCTCAATGATTTCTTATAAACCCTACAATATATTGCTGTCATTTTGTATTTAACTGCAGGTGCTATTAAAGGACATAAAATACGTCAACATAACCCCCGGAGGTAATGGGAGAGAAGCGTCTTGGTTGCAGAGCTTTGTGCGCCGCGGGAGAGTGACAAGCGGTGGGTGTTCGGCGCTGGCACGTTCCCCGCTGGCAGGCTCCTTGCCTTGCGGGGTGGAGAGTTACGGTACGACTCATGTGGCACCAGCTCTTTATATATAAAATCCAAATTTAGATCCTCCTTTTTGGGGGGGAGACTTTTTATCAAGGGAAAGGCAGGGCGCTACTTCTTGTTTAGCAAACATTTCTTCTGGTGTTCCCAAATGGGGAGAAGAGAGGGGAGGGAAAGGAAATCCCTAATGATACAGGAGTCATCAGTCATTGTTCGCACCTAATCAGCCGGGGATGTAAAGGGATCATTATCATATTAGTGCCGTTCCTAGGCTCCAGCGATAAGATGGTGACAGACATTTTGACAAAGTCAGACCAGTGATTTTTGCTGCGATCTGGAAAACTTTTTCTTATATAGTAAACTTGTAACAGAAGGCAGCAGGAAAAATTCCAAATTTAGATCCCATCTCTGAATGGTGCTCTCTGAATTTCACCAGATCTGGTATATCCCCAAGGCTTCGGGCTTGGCAGAGCAGAGGGTGCTGATATTACATGCATTTCCTAAGTGTAGGCTCTCTTATCTCCAACTGTGTTTTAGACATACTGCGTGATAAAAAAATTCTCAGTGGTTCTGTACATGTGTATGTGTATATATATATACATGTATATATATGTATATTCATTCATCCTGTAGTTGTTGCTCACTCCTACTATGAGACTAGAGCACAATGTGTCTGTAGCCCAAATTTAGATAAAGAGCAAAACACCCTGGTTTGCATCCTGGCAGACTTTGTCGTCCCTGGCATATCCACTGAAACAGCATTTGTGCTTTTAGAAATCTTCTGCTACAGCTGGGCTCTCGTTTGTACAGCGCATGTAATGCAAGCTACAACTGAGAATACTCAATGGCGTTAAAAGCATCAAGGCTGTGGAGGTGTAAAGTGAAGGAAGGAAAAAGTTGGTTTACTGGCAAAAAGAAAGGAGGGTTTATTTCTGATTTAATTCATATTAAATTGTGGATAATGTAAGGCAAAATGTAAATGGCACCAGAAACTTCCCCTAAATCAGAGTTTCTCACCCTTTCAGGTGAGAGCAGCTCCCTAACTGCAGCCAGAAGTTGTCATGATTTTATGATAAGAACAAGAAAGTACAAATGATAGCAATGGCTTCAGCGTAGCTGAGGCGTGCGGTATTTGAGAGGTCAGGAGAGGATGTGCGCTCTCGAGCCACAAGGCTGCCAGGAGAAGGGGAGTGGGGCTTACAGAAATCTGGCTCAGGACTGGTAGTTGTACACTTTTCTGCCTGGTGTGAATCCTATCTCCTCTGCACAGTTTGAAGTAATAAAAAAGTAGGCTCCAGAGGAGATAAATGATGTTATTAGCTGTTTCTGACTTATTACCTCCCTCTGCCTGGAGACTACCCCAGGGATTGGGTAAAGAGCTTGGGACCCCAGAGGGTCTCTGGGGTGTCTGTGGCAAAACCCACGCAACTCCCAGGTCATAGCAGTATGTGTGTATATATATATATATGCACACACGAGTATGTGTATATGCACATTTATATACACTTGGGCCTGCTAGCATGTAGAGAGTAAACACTGTCACAGAACTGTATCTTTGTGGTGTCTTATGTTCTCAGTATTATATAGAGAACAACAACAGAAACAGGGAAACAAACAGGGTTTTTTGCTCCAAGCAAATAGCTGCAGCTCTTGACATATATTTAAATGGGGAACTGCAGAATGATATTAAAAGAATAATAACACAGAAAAGCAAAAGGACATTTTTCAAATTAATTAAACACATATAGCAGCCCAACTTCTTGGTAGACATCCTTTGAAATGCAGAGTTATTGCTCTTGCTTAAAAGACGAGTATAAAGCACATTCTTTATCTTTACTCTCCCAGCCCACCTGCTCTCTGTAGATGAGTCCAGCTGCAGTCCAAGGAATTGCAGTAAAGCGCTGCAAGTGGAATAAGGCAGAAAAAAGAGGATGACTCTATGTCATGGTTTAACCCCAGCCAGCAACGAAGCACCACGCAGCTGCTCACTCGCTTCCCCCCCCACAGTGGGATGGGGGAGAAAATCGGGAAAAGAAGTAAAACTCATGGGTTGAGATAAGAACAGTTTAATAGAACAGAAA
>JAVJGG010000039.1:3563087-3597458 GCA_035590195.1 Aviceda cuculoides | reverse complement strand
GCATACTGAGCTCAAAACACAGCACTGTACCAGCTACTAGGAAGACAATTAACTCTATCCCAGCTGAAACCAGGACACTCTACTGTCCCATGTCCAAGGATCTCTCAGCACAACATAAGGAGTCAGTCATGGGATACCCTTGGTGTTCGGTGCAACTGTGTCCTCTGAAAGCCTCCAATATCTCTAATAAAAGTGGCCCTTGAATAAAAGTGGCCCTGCTTTTGCCCATTCCTGGGTGGGTCCAGAGCCAGCTGGCGTGTTCACGATGGACAAAATGTCATTTTCACTATCATTTACAGAAGCGATCCATTTGGTGCAGTCTGTTTTATCTGAGGCTTTCCAGCTGCTCCTGCTGTGCATTAATCGTCAACAGAAATCCTGAGGATGACTGGAAGAGCTGTCTGCTTCTGAGACAGGCAAAGGCAAAGAGCTGGTGTGGACAACTGGAGGATTTCTGCGACACAGCTTGCTGCAGCCATGCTGCAATTCTTCATTTGCTTGTGGTTTCAGGTGCACCAGTTTGTCTCAGAGAGCAGCGGGCAGTGCTGGGATGAGGGTGTTGGTAGGTGCCCAGCACTTCGGGGTGCTGCAGACCAGCATTTGAAGCAGCAGATAATGTCTTGGGTGTTCCTACAACTTTGCACATAGGTCGTGTGGCAAAGAGGCAAGGTCGCCTCTAAACACCATGCCTGGCACCGAGGGAAGGATTTAGTTTGAGGGCATCTGTGCCAAAAGCTGGTGATGCTCTGGTAATGGTCTCTCTCGGTCTGTCTGTCCCTGCCAAGCTGCTGGTGGGTGCCGTGAGTGGGTGTCCGGGTGAAGCAGCGACCTCCCCACGGGAAACCTGCCCCAGGCCTGCCTGTCCTGCCACCCCTGCCCTCCTGCCTTCGTCTAGTACAGCCGCTTCATCCCCAGCTTTGTGTTTCAGAGCCCATTTTTGGAGCAGCAGATGATGGGCTCCAGAAGGGACCGGGGTACCGCAGGTTGGGAGCACACCTCCTCACTAAAAAGCCGAGAGATCTTGCTAAATACAGATATTTCTTTCTCTCACTCACGGTAGTCAAGCTTGCCTCCTCTTTGCCCTCAATCCTGATATTTTTGGAAATTTGCAGAACACCCCGTGAGCCCTCGCAGGCCCCGTGGATAAGCTCAGAGACAAAGAAGCCGTCTCTGCACGCAGAGCAGCCGGGGACACGGGGATGGCTCCCTGCGCATGGGCACGATCCCCCGCGACGATACCGACAGCCGGGGACAAGGGACTGGAAACACAGAGGAACCATTTGGGAGCTGGAGGAGGGACAGGGAAAGCCTGGCAAGGTCAGGGGGCAGATGCTTTGGCAGGGATGGAGCTGCGGGCAGAGCCCAGGGCGCTGCTCGCGCGCCTGCAAAACGTGCCATTTATCCAGGTGGCTGATACCGCAGTTTCTCAAGCCAAATTCTTCGTCATCCAACTCCGCCGAATTCAGTGGAAGGAAGCCAGAGGCTTTCTGGCTCAGTGAATGCGTATGACTAGCCCATAAAATATTTGGGGGGAATATGGGCTTAATAATGCTTTCTATGCATGTTGGCAACAGCTATTTTTAATAGGGTCACTGCCTGGAATGCCTGTAATGATATATCATATATTCTGAAGGTACCATTTGTTGGAGTTGTCACATTTATGGGAAAATCAATAACATTTTGAAAATGGTTTTAATGTTTTACGCCACATGTACAGCGAAGGAAAATAATGGACTTTATCCTCATTTACCAGGAATGACATCTTCTTATTGAAAACCAAAGTTTTAAAAGAATAATTTCTACATCAGATTTGAAACTGGATATTTGATATATAGATATTAAGGTATTTGATGAATATCTTAATTCCACTGCTCATAGAGCAGTTATTAATAATGACATAGAAAATGGAGACATTCTTTCATGCAGGTTTTCTAGTGGAAAATTTCTTTGAAAGTTTATCTTCAAAACAAGAAGCTTTTCATACAAAAAAAGATTAGTTAATTTGCAGCCAGTTAGCCCACCAAAAATTTCTTACTCAGAAATGTTTTGCTGAGTTAAGGGCTATTTCTTCCATCATTTCTCCTAGAAGGCAAGGGCACGGCAGCAAATTCTGCTGAATAAAGCATTGACAAGAGATGCAGATTGACATTAAAAACCAGAAAACTTGTACAAGCAGCTGTCATGGTATGTCAGTATTATAAAATCTCATATTTCATTGTCATCCAAAACTAGATGAAATCTTTACGGGCCTCAATGACAACACTTCTGTATCAAATGGTGGAGGTTCCTACTCCCAGATCTAATAAGCTACAAAATGAGACCTGAAATCTGCCAATGGCTAAGGGCAGAATATCGCCTAAGCTGAATTTCAACAGCATGTGATTTTGATACAAAATTTTACTTCTAAAGGTGGGAAGAAGGGCACATTTATGTGAAAAGTGTCCTACAAAATCACCAGAGGTGAGGAAGCTGGAGAGGGAGCTGGGAGCATTGGGCTAGTGAGCTACGTGCTGGTCTGGTCGTCAGAGGTGCATCAGATGTACAATTTAGCACATGGCTCTATAATTGACTACATAAATAACAATATAGGATCTGAGAATAAAAGAGGCTTAGCTGTGATTTATATCTCCCACAGATCCCGTCACAGGCAATTTACTCTTCCCCGAGACGCCTGGCTTATAGGTGGCAGAGTACAAAACCCTTGCTTGCCAAAAAAGTTTGTAAACTGGCACAAACATGTCTCAAATCCTTTCTCCGCAACAGATTTCCCGTATCCTCCCGGCAAGTGCCTCATGTGCTGCGAACATTTTATTGGCACACACTGGAGCAACCTACACGCAACTCCCGCACGTCCCCGCTGGCTTCTCTGCCCTGGAGAAATGTGCCTGGAAACCGAGGCAAGAAAAACCATGTAAGCTCTCAATCAAGCCACAACAGCTTGTGTTCCGTTCGGTTAAGCAGAGACAGGTGAACTGCCGTGTGAGCGAAATGGGAAAGTAGGAGAAAATCGCAAAGAAATCCTATTTCCTTGCTTAAAATACATCGCCAGGCTAAACCCCACCAGGCAATACTGGTCTGTTAAAGTATCTCTCTCTCAGGTTTTCTCTTGCTGGACCATCCCGGCTTGCTGGGTGCCAGGGCTGCTGCTCAAGTGGCTTCTCCAAAGGGCTGATGTGGGTCCAGGCTAGCCCAAGCGCCAAAGACCCATCCTTTCCTTCCCTGCCTGAGGCAGGCGTTAGCGGCTCGGCAGCAGAATTCAGTACGATGAGGGTTTTCAGCCACCGCGAGGTGGTTGCAGCCAGAAGGACTTTTAATGTGCTTTTAATTTTGCCTTTTTTTCTTTTTGTAACAGGCCCGCTGCAGAGCCTGGAAAGAGGAATAATTAATGCATGAGGCCTGAGAGCAGCATGGGTAGCAATTGCAAAGATTTCATTGAAAGCCAGGTTTAATTGTGCCTGCTAGCTGTCTTCCAGGAAATCACTGCCGCACCGAATGCTTTGAAGGAAAAAGGAGACTGTTTGCTGAACCACTTTGATGTTCTGGGCTTTTTCAGGTTGCCCTGGAGAGCACTCGGTGGGTTTCTTTCTCCTGGGGAGCCCCAGAGGGCTCCAGCTTCTCTGTGTCGGCAGCTGAGCCGAAAACTGGGGTGAGACAAGGGGAAGAGTCTATGTGGCATGAACCCAGAAAGGCACGAAGCTTGAAGGCATGAAGAAAATAATGATCCAAGGTATTTCCACAGACTTAAAGAAAAAAGCTGATGTTGCTTTCTTCAGTGTTTTTGAAAACTAAACAGGGTCAGTTTTCTGTAGAACAGTGTGATTTTGTTAATGAAAATCTTGAAGGTTTTGAACTCCTTAAAAAAAATAAAATTCCCCATCTCCCTTCCTCCAAGCCAAAGTTATTAGATGCGCTCAGATGAGATTCACCAACATTAGCTCTCTGATCTGTGTTTTGTGATGAATAACTTCACCTTCAGAACTCTCCTGGCTCTAGGAAGAAATCAAATGAGCAGAAATCAATGCCTTCTGATAGTTACGCCGTCGTTGACATGATCTTGTGTTAAAGTAACCACTTGCGAAAAGTAAAGACTCAAAGACGTGGAGGCAGGATTGCCCTTCACCCGAGGGGGCAGTCGCTCCCGGGCCACGGTGTCAGAGCCGTTGGGAAGGGATCTCCCATTGCCCTGCCCGCGCTGCATTTGCCCTGCAAATGCTGTAAGTCTCCGGAGCATTTAAATCATGAAAAGGAAGAAGGAGGCTGGGAATGTGTTGTGTTGTACAGAGAATATTGTGTTTCTTCCCATGTGTTTCTTTGGATGCAGAGGCAGGCTCTTTGCTCGGCCTTCTGCCCTTACATTTCATAAACTCTCTGCAGCTACACCGGAACAGAAACCAGCTCCAAAAAGACATTTTAAGAGTAAATAGTCCTAAATACGTTCCTGGCAGGTAGCAAGGTTTACCAATACCAGAACGGCTTTTAAGTCCATAGCGCTGGGTTTTAGCTTTTACTTGCGCTGAAGCAGCGGTTGGGCACGAGCGGAGCAGAAGTACGGCGCTGGCTCCACGGCTGCGCGAGCTGCTGGCAGGAGGCACTGCGGGAGCAGGGTCTTCCTCTGCTCCCATGGGCGTCGTGGTTGGTGCAATGCCATAGCATCACGCCGGGGCTGGCATCAGTGGGGAGCTCCCCCCAAGTCTTTAATTAATGCCTGGGTAATGAGAAGTTCCATTGTGGAAACCCTCCCGTTGCACAAGGCAGAGTTAACATTCGGTTCCCGGCGTTGGGTCCACCAGCCAACCAGTGTTGGGTCCACCACCCAACCAGTGTTGGGTTCCACCACCACTTGCTGCCTATTTCTGAAATGTTAGGGCATTTCCATCGGCTGCGTTGGCATCGCGCTGATGCTTGGCTGCGGGCTGCAAGCTGAGCAGGGCTGGACAAAAACAACCTGGGATGGAAGACCAGGACATACCTGAAGGCAGATGCGTCCAGAGAGGAAACAATGTTCTGTGGCGAAGTGATTAGTCTGGGGAAACCATCCCAAGCGCCCCAGGAGCCTCCATGCAGCCTGAACTCAATAAATGACTATTATGAATATTCCTAGGTGGTACCAGTTTTTCCCAGTTTGTGCACGTCCTGCTTCAGATGGCCATCCTAACCCAGAACAAGGCTGGCTGTTGGAGGCTCCTTTTCTGAAGAACTGGGCAACTACGATAGCGAAGGAAAGGACGAGGAGGAGAAAAAAATGCTCTTTTTGAGCAAGATGTCATTACCTGCAAGACCTAGGTAAGACCTTCACTCCCCCACCGCTACTGCAATGTACAGTCTCCCGCTGTAACAATAATATGATTTTGTGTTCAAACAGAGCTTTTTTAAGGAGGAAATAGCTGCTATCCACCTTCAGGAGAAAATGGAGGTCAGTTGTCCAGGGCTGCATGGTGAGACTTGGCAGAGACAGCAACAGATGAGGGACCTGAGCTGCCAGGTCCACAGCCTGACTCTCAGCTGTCTCAGCCAAATTGCTGGCAATTCAGTAATTTTTTCAATTTTCTTCTGAATCTTCAGCAATTGTGAGCTGTGGGGCTAAGGGCAGTGTGACCCCCGGACTGAGAGTCTAACCAGGTTTTTAATTTTCTAAATTCTTGGGTAGATTAGAAAGTCATTCTTGTTGTCATATTTAGGTTCATTAGTAGCCTGTCAGATAAATTATCTCTGGTCCTGCTGATGACACTTGGTTGGGCTCCAGCTCCAAGCACACCACAACGCTGCTGACAGCCGCCTGCGTTATTCCCAGCCAGTTGTCAGCAGGAGAAAAAAAATCATTACAAATTTTGTCGCTGTCATTTGGTCCAGATTGGACAAATTATGATGGAAACTTTAATGTTTCATGAAAACAGAACCATTGACTACAAGTGGCATCTGCTGGCGCTTGCTCTCTGCGCTCTTTAGAGCCATCCCTGATGTTTTCCGAGCAGCAAGGATTGGACTTGAAAGGGCTGTCTGACGGCAGGTATAATCACAAGAGCTTCACCTCTGTGTCTAAGCCATCGGCGTGCGGTTGCTCTCCACAGCCATGGCCTTGGGAGCAGGTGGACAAAAAGAAAGGCAGAAATTATCAACGCAAATGTCTCCCACCTTTCAATTTATTTGCGACCAATGACTGACTTGTTGTTATAACCCACTCCCATTTTAAATAGCATGTTGGCATGTTTCCACCACCTAATACAATACAGATAATTCTCTCACAATGTACCAAAGATAATGCAATTAGCATGGAGTTTCCATAGACATGTTTTATATTATCTACTTAAAATAATCCTATTTCCTTGCTGTAATCTAATCTAGCTGTGACTTGGTTTGCCCTAAATGAGATATATGGTTAAAGACAACTCAGAAACAATAAAAAAGGGGAGGAAAAATGCTGTGTCATTGCATTTTGATTGAGACACTATGGATTCAGAGGAGTAGACGTCGCACTATGACTGGCTTGGGGTAGTGTATTTGTTAATCAACTGACAGTGCATTATTTAAAGGCGTCGCTGATATCCAAATGCAGGAAGACGGAGGAATGCCGATGGAAGAATATGGCCGAGCTCTCTAGTCAGTGCACCGGGTCGTAGCGGCAGCTCACAGCTTGGGGAAGAGGGCAAAGGGATCCGTGAATCTCCTTCTCCGTAGCACTACATAAACAACATAGCTATTTATATATATATTCTCGCAAATAGTCTGCGAGAAAATAAGGAGCTGAACCAACGTTCACGGCCTCGGCTATTGCCTCCACCTTCCTCCGGCAGCCGGCTGACCCTGCCGGTGTTCAGGACGTGCGAGGTGGTGAGCCCCCAAACGAGGAGCATCCTTCAGCAGCCCCTCGGCACTGCCAGAACACGGCTTTCCCTTTGGCTCAGCTGGCACGGTGACAAACGTGGCTCCGCCAACCCCAAGGTACAGGAAGAGCCCAATGTAAAGTAAAACATTAACAGTTGTTAGTGTTGGAATAAGATTTGACAATATGGTTTGCAGGTTGAGTAAGGATCGATGGGGCTTAGCTGCCATGCTGTATGTGTACGCTATGGGAAACACGTATTCCCCACATTGCATACGCTGGAAATCTCAGCGACCGTGTGAAACATCCTGTACCATAGCCGGGAGTTTCCAAGTGATGTGAAAAATTCCCCTCTCTGTGCCAGAAAAGGGGTTTGGGCTTTTTTGTTCCTTTCTCATCCTCTAATGATCTGTCTGCCACAAAATGAATTTATAGTTGGCTGAAAACCTAGATGGGCTTTCAGCATCTATCAAAACTTCCCAGGCCGACATCTGTCCTCTGCAACCACACGCATCCATCACTTTTTTCTCTCCTGTCTTCAAAGCATTGTATCATGGATGGGCAGGAAGCATGGAAATTCAGATGATTTATATGGAAAGAAAGAAAATCCCCTGTTTACAGAGCAGAACAGATTCTGCCTTGCATTTTCATGCACCCTGTGTAGCACCCGTTGGGGTATGTTTCTGGGTAGGGTCTTGAGCTCGAGTCCCCTCAGGACTGTGTACACCCCCCGTGTCCCCAAGGCAGAGGGACAGCACTGGGCTCCGTCACTCAAAATCCTGGGAACGGGTGCTCGTTCCTCCTGTCCGGAGCCACACAACCCACAAATGTGCTTTTCTTGTAGACATGTATTTTTAATAGGCAAATATTCAGCCTACAAACTCCAGACATCCTTTTGGATTTGTTGCCACATCTGAAAAATCTGATGGAAATAGGAGGGCTCTTAGGTATAATACAAGTAGTGGTTTTGCCACAATTTAAAGTGAGATTAATCAATACAAGCAGAGGGCCTGATCCTGCTCTTAGTGCCAGACACGTACCATCTATTCAAGCTTCTGAGTATCTTGTTCAGCAAAGCACTTAAGCACGTGCTTAGCTGTATGAACGCGAATCCCATCTCCCACACTCTGTGGGATTTGCGGCTGTGCTTATAGATAAATACATCTCCAAAGTGGCTTAAGTACTCAATGAACAGGGATGAAGCCTCTCATAAGCTTACGGTCTTTGCCAACCCGGGTCTTTAAACAGATTTCGTGGCTTTCAAGATGTTTGTGTTTGTATTCCCCCCCCAGTAGGGACAAAGCCTCCACCCTGCGAGGTGTAGAGGAGGTTGAGTACCCGACCCCGCCGTCATCTCACTGTCTCCGAGAGTCACATCTGTCCCCGTCCGACCGAACTGGCCCATACCTGCCTCGTACCACCATTGCAGCTCCAATCCCACCGCTGTGATCATTAGGCAGATGCCAAAAACACGACCATCTTTCCCAGGCTTCAGTTGTGTCTCTGTCCAAGTACAGGATTTGTTTGACTACCCCCCAATTAGAAAGCTGTGGGTTTCCATGTTTATCTATTTCATGGAGATAAAATAATATACACCATAAAAATAATTTCAGTTTTAAAAATAATTTCAGTTTTAAGCTCCTGCGTTCATAATATTTCCCATATCTTTTTTTTTTTTGTCTTTAAAATTACTCTGTCACCACTGACCTGCAGCATCTCTAATCCATACAGATGCAGACGCAGGAAATCCAGAACACATTATTGATATATAATAATTTCCAAAGCACTAAGAGCAGACACATGTTATGGCAGATGCTGTAGAACAGCAGAAAAAACTAATAGCATGTAAAGCAAGAGCAAACCGTATTCCGGCAAGTTTTTTATGAGCTGAAGGATGATGCAAAATACAACGGGCAGAAGCACCTGGCGGTGAGAGGAGCACGAGTAAACAGGCCGTGTTGAAACGCCGTACAGAAATGCCGAGCGCGTCCCTCGCAGAGCTCGACTGCAAATTAATTACTGGGGACAGAGACTCCAGGGAGCTTCGCTCTGCGTGTCCCTCTCTCCGACAGCGGGTCTGGAAGGGGGTCCCAGCCCTTCCCTGCAGCCTGGCCAACGCTGGCGTCCCAAAGGCAGGAGCTAATGGCAGGATTTATCACTGCCATCACACTTCATTACAGCAGTTTAGTGTTTAATGGAGCGAGCAGGGCTCTTCCATTGCGCTTGTCCCCCGGCTCTGGCTGGCTGGGCAGGAGGGGGGAGCTGCTGCCCGTGCCCTGCTGATCAATATGGGCTGAAGGGCTTTTAAGGGTTAATTTAACGAGCCCATCGGCATTTATCTACATTCATCATGGGGCCATGCAGAGCCCCCCGAGTGATGCCAGCCCCATACGGGACGCGCAGAGCCCCGGAGCGCTGGCAGCCCGCCACGAAGCCTCGCTTCGCAGAGCGGGAAAAATTTGGCAAAACCGGGCAACAGGAGCCGGGCGTCATATCCACGGCCGACGGGGACTAAACCTCCCGCCGGCAGCGCTGCCGTGAATTGCGCCGGTGGCCGCCTCGCGGCGGGCTCTCTGCAGAGAAACCGCTTGCTTTGGGTGCGCAAAACCGAACCCGAGCGCGCGAGGAGGCTCCGGGCTCGCTGCCGTGGGCCAGGCGGGTCACGGCGCAGAAGGGCGATGCGAGCGTGTTGGAGCCGGGCTTTGGGCTCGGCGCATCCCAGAGATTTGGGGATGAGCT
The DNA here is from genome assembly GCA_035590195.1 of Aviceda cuculoides. Classification (NCBI taxonomy): domain Eukaryota; kingdom Metazoa; phylum Chordata; class Aves; order Accipitriformes; family Accipitridae; genus Aviceda; species Aviceda cuculoides. Next base: position 3,587,899 of record JAVJGG010000039.1, on the reverse strand, counting down.
TGGTTCCCCGGGGAGGCAAGGGGAGGGGGGACAAGTACCAGATAGCACGAAGGGGTTGGGCTGGTGTTGATGGTGAGGCTGGCGAGTCAATGGCCAAACCAGGCTCCCAAAACCATCCTTCCCCACTCACTGCTCCGCCTCGCTTGTCTTCGGCCCCTCTCTGCTTCCCCGACGGCGCCGGCGAGCACCGAGCTCGGGCGCTGCAGGTCTCCATCTCCGCCCCGACGGGAGGGACCGGGGCTTTACGGCTCTTGCAAGTCCCGTCTCCACCCTGATCAGGGCAGGTTTATATAAGAGTATGTATAAGCACGAGTACTCAGTGATGAAAAAGTCTCCCTGAAAAAAGAAGAATGTACAAACGGTTGAACAAATAATGAGTGGTTCGGAAAAGTAGAGGCAGTAGCCAAAAATCCCGCTGCGTGATAGTGTTACGGATGCTGGCTGGCACACGCAGCGACCCAGCCAGGTAGTTTGCTGCCTTCAGAACTGAAACGACTTGACTTTTATTGCTTGAAACGTTAGCTCAGTGCCGATCGCTTTCGTACCATCTCCGTTGTGCCCTGGGAAGAGAAAGCAGCCGTCCCTACACCCTGTCTCCCCCCGCTGCGCTGCTCTGCTGTGGGGTGACGCTGGCCTCGGCCAGTTTGAGATCCCAAGATCTGTGATCTATCGCTGCCACAAATTCTTCTGGCTGCTTTGGTTGTGGGACCGGAGAGGACATCGAGAGGCTCAAATTTGGCATCCGAGTCACGTAACGCACGCTAAAGAGCTCGGAGAGTTAAACCAGCCTCAGCTATATCGCTTTAATTTTTTAAATGACAGAGATCCCCAGAAAGCATCATTCAGAAGAGTTTACCTACTTAAATCCTAAGCACTCTAATAAAAATGCTATTTAAAACATTGGGATGTATGAAAAAGAGGCACTTGAAAGCGGATAAAACAGATTCGGCGAAGTAATTGTGCGCACACATAAAACACTCATCCAGTACACACTTCACTGGTTTTACATTATCAGCTTCAAATAATGCCCCATGAATTAATGCTTCATATACTATGAGAGGTTTCATAATGAAATAAAGTGCGGTAGCAAAAAAACCCCCAAACCTAATAAATAAAACCTGCCTTCTGCCCTGAGCTCTCCCCCAAACACACGTTCTTGTTTCACCCATGAATTATAGTGCCTGGTACATGGGACGTCAGGGATTTCATTTCATTATTTCATTGGAGAAAGATCATAAAAACTGATTTTACAGCTACCGTATATAGTCTGAAAAATGCCCGGAGAGGAGATGGAGTATACCGTTAGTCCTACATGAGTCAAGCCAATTAAATTGATTTCATTAGGAGGAGAGTATTTATTAATGTCTTCTCAGCCTCTAAAAAACCAGAGTTATTTAGGGTCTGGGTCTGTGGCACGGGGGTCGCAGCAGTGGGGGCACACACGTCCTCCCGAGCATCCCGCCCTCCCCGGGAAAGGCTTGGTGATGCTGACGAGTCTCTCTATTCCTCTGCAAGGGTGAGGTTTTAATTTGTAGCACATTTTTCATAACATGTCGAAATATTCCCTGCCCCGTCTTTACGCTCGCCCTCTTTTAGAGGCCACCTTGTTTATAAAGTGAACCTTCGTCCCACCCGCATCTTCAAACTTACTGGAAAAGGCCGGGTGAGTAATGCAGATGTCCCCAGCTCTTGTCTCACAGGCATCTTCATAAAGTAGAAATGGGAAAAATAAAAATTGAAAGCCAGCCCAAACCAGCCCTAAATCCAGCTACTTTTGAACTACCTGGAAAAGGTAAGGGAGGAACCTCAGCTTTTTTTAAATAAAATCAGACATCTGATTTTTTTTTATTTATTTATTTAAATAAATTGTTCTGAAGATTTCGGTCATTTCTGCATCTAAAAGCCCCACACTAATTGTTGGTGTTTGGGTGCTGTGTTGTCCGGGAAATCACTTTGCTTGGGGTACCACGCTCGTCCCCTCCTTCTAGGACAGCGTGGACCGCGTCCCTGCGCGGGAACGGCCTCGAGGACGGCCTCGGGAACTGCCGGAGGCCACGTCCTTGGAAAGCTGCTGCTCACGGCCGTCGCTCGCGCCTTCCTCCAGACGTCCCGCTCGGATGCGAGAGGTGACGGATGGTCTGTCCCCGCTGCGAAGGCCAGCTCTGCCGCTCCCGTGGGTTCTGCCTAGGAGAAAAAACGTACTAAACTAGAACTGGCCCCAGCTTTAAACTGAACCTTTTTTTCCCTCCAGCTCTGAAAATATTAAGCCTAATATTAATACTAGGTCTAATTTTTAGGTTTCTTGTTCCCTGCTTCCTCGATGCAAATGGGACCAGACCGCAGCGGCAAGGCAGCGGGGCAGAGCTCACCTCTTCTGCTTCGCTCAGTCTTTATAACCTCTCCGTTTTTCTAGACTGGATTTTATTTCGTGCCAACCGGTGCACGATAAACCGGCTCCTGGAGGAAATTACTGAGGGACTATCTTCCCCGGCCGCACGAGAGATTTTGCCCTGTCCGTAATCTGTCACGGGCTACAGCGCTTCGACCTTATCCTCTGCTCCAGGGAGAAGGCAGCTTTACCTGCCTGCATATACTGCGCTACGAAATCAGTTCCCATGGCCAAACTGGAGGATGACTTTCCTTGCTCGGGTTGGGGGGGGGCAGAAGCAGAAAGCCCCCCGGATCGCTTCCGTTCCTGAAGGACCTCTCTCGGGTCACTCCGCGAAGGCGGCCAGGGCCACGCTCGAGCCGCGCGGCCCCAAGCAAAGCCCCGGTTCTGGTCCGGCGCTGCGGAAGGAGGGATTTCTGTAAGGGTTTGCTTAACTCGCGGAGGAAAACTCCGCCAGAAATCCCAGCGAAAAAAACCCTTACCGTTATGCTGAAAAGTGGAGGCTCGGGGCAGTGTTACCAACCCAGCTCTATTTTAGGACCTCTTGATAAGCTGGTTCCACTTAAATTACTGAGCTGGACCTCCGATTCATTGAGTTTCCATTCCGGTCTGACCCTGCTGTTAATGTTTCCAAATATTTCTGTATTTCCATCAATCATCGCGAGACCTCTTGTTTCTCTGTGTTGGAAGCGTCCCCTTAGAGGGCTGCCAGGGTGAATTCAGAACCAAATTTTGTAATGAAAAAGCTTTGTAATGGCCCCGGGTTCGAACATATTAAAAATAAAGATAAAATCCTTGTTGGCGCTCGTAGGTGCGGAGTGGAGCCCTGAGCCACGCTGTGCCCACAACTTGCTCTTCAAATGTTTTATTTTTCTCTCCTTTGCTTGCACTTCCCCATCGAAGCTCCCAGACTTCACACCCCAGGGCCCTTTGCCAACGCTTCCAGAGCTTCCTCCATGTCCAGTGCTATCCGTGGAGGGAATGCTTCCCTGTCAGGAAAGGAAAGTAAGCACAGCTCCAGCTGAGAACTGGGAGATGCTGGTGGGGAAGACGATGGTCTCGTGTCAGGCTGACGTGCAGTACTGCCCTCCAGGTTACAGCCTGTGATTTTCCAGAGGAAAAAGAAAAGGATTTTTAAGACTCTGCATGCTCTAAGCTCTAAGTCACTTATGCTTGGCTGCTACCGAAGAAGCCGCTCTTCCAAAACCAGGCTCCGGGATTCGGGGAATCCCAGCGCAGCATTGCGGCACGGCATCCCACGGAGGGCAGAGGGGTTTCGCCTCACGCCGCGGCGAGGCAGAGCCAAAAAATTTCGTAACCTAATTTCTTTAAAAGTAACTGCCTATGGGGCACAGCGAATAGAATTTTTTTTTTTTTCAAAGTTAAGTATTCTTTACTTCGGCACAGATCTCCAGCGGAGAATCTGACGCCCATAAACCAGGAGATATTTTTCACTCTTCTACAAGTATGACTCAAACAGGTATTGACTGCAGAAATTATTTTCAACCTGCAAATAAAGAGTTGGACAGAGACAGCATTTCCACTGACAGACGTGCTGGACTTTAATATTAATGGCGTTCCCAAGTTTGCTCCCAGGAGGCAGCACTAACAGTTGTTGACTTAATGATTTTTTAAAGAACAGTAAGTCATGAAGCATTACGTCATTTATTTGGGGGTATCATTTATTCTGGGTCAGGGAGAAAAAAAAAAAATGGTCAAGACTCTTATTTCATTTGGTTTTCTTTCTTTTGTTTTAACAGTTTAGTCCTCCAGTGAGTCTGAAAATGTTGGCCGAATAACTTATTCTCTCTCTATGAGACTGTTATAATTAAGAGGATTTTTTTCTTAGTGAAATATCTGGTTCCTTATATACTGTTTAGGTGTTACATGGCTTGGGGCTTTTGTTCTCTTTGATTTTAAATGTTTAAATTGGGGTCTGGGGAGGGTCTACAGAGTCACCAGGAGCCTCCGTAGGTCTATTCCTTTTAAATAACTTCAGGATTCCCCTCCATGTGGGTGTGCAAGTTGGACTCAGCAAACGCCGCTGGCACGGCCCAGCACAGGACAGCATGTGTCCTGGTTTCGGCTGGGGTAGCGTTAGTTTTCGTTTTGGTAGCTGGTATAGTGTTATGGTTTGGATTCAGCATGAGAAGAATGTTGATAACACGCTGATGTTTTCCGATGTTGCTCAGTAGTGCTTAGACCAAGTCAAGGATTTTTCAGTTTCTCAAGCCCAGCCAGCGAGAAAAGCTGGAGGGGCACAAGGAGTTGGGAGGGGACACAGCCAGGGCAGCCGACCCAAACTGGCCAAGGGGGTATTCCATACCGTGGGATGTCATGTCCAGTATATAAACTGGGGGGAGTTGGCCTGCGGGGGACCAGAGCTTGGGAACTAACTGGGCATCGGTCAGCGAGTGGTGAGCAACTGCACTTGTTTTGTGTATTCCAGTTCTGTTTCTATTACTATTGTCATTTTTTAATTGTTATTATTATCATTATCAACTTCTTCCTTTCTGTCTATTAAACTGTTCATATCTCAACGCACGAGCCTGACGTTTTTTTTTCCCCATTTCTCTCCCCCATCCCACTGGACGAGTGGACGGCTGCGTGGTGCCCAGTTGCTGCCTGGGGTTAAACCACGACAGCGCGGCACAGGGGACCTGCCCTGGGGGGGCCTGGGGGGGCTGCGCGGCAGGACCCGGCTTAGAGGCAGAGTCACGGGAGGGTTTATCCGCAGGCAGCGGGGGACGCGGGATAGAGTAAGGAGTTACAGAAGGCAAAGCTTTGGTAGAGGGACAGGAAAAATATTTTTAGGAGCAAACCCTATTGTTTCATGGAAAAATCTTCGCTGCGAATGAGATACACCTCGAATCTATCCAGCCCCCCTGCAAAAGCAGAGTGTCCAAACCACGGGGCAGCCTCATGCCGGTGGGGCTGGGGCTTCACCCCCGCTGTCCTTCCTTCCATTTTAGCATCCCAAGAGCCGACTGGCCCCCAAGGGCTGGGGATGAAGCCCAGCGCGTTTCTGATCCAGATCGGGAGGACGATTCACTTCAGGGTTTCGGTGTGGGAGAAGAGCCGTGCTACACCCCGGACAGCAGCGGGAACGAGGGCACGGTCCTGCCAGTCAGATGTCCTGGTTTCAACGGTTCAACTTAAAAACGTACCGAAAAATCTGTCTCGTAAACAAGGAGAGGTGTGATGAATCCCCAAAGTCTACAGCAAAGCTTATTCTTAACTGTATCGAACGGTAACTTCGTTACAGGCAAGCAAATACCAAATTCCCGTGGGGGCTGCCGCCCGGCCCCCCCAAACGCAATTATATTCTCTGAAGCGTAAGAGCTGGCGGTTCTGGGGACTCAGGTCCACGGGGGGGGGGTCTGGCGAGGCAGGAACCATCCCACCGTGAAACCTCCGCTGCTGCCTGAACCCGCTGGCCAGGTAGGAAATGTCTCCCCGTGTCCTTTCGTTCGCTTTTGTCTATATAAAATCAACACGAAGGTACCCATCGGTGACCAGCCCGTCGCAGCGCCCACCCGTACGCTGGTTTTAGGACGGAGGTAGGAGCAGCGGGGCTGCCCGAGTGTGCCACCCCCCCGGCTCAGCAGAGACAGAAAGGATGCCGTGCTCTCCCAAGGCCAAGGTTCTGTGGCTAATGAATAACGAGAATTACTTGGGAGACAGAAGACGGCAGGGTAAAATGAAAATATTGTTGAATTAAAATAGTTTATACACTCAAATGAAGCCCGAGCTCCAACCAGGGACTGGGATCCCCAGAGCCTTTGATGGCATTACTGCCTTCCACGGCCAAGTTGCTTATCTGCCTTCGGCAGCCCAGCCTGCCCCCTGCTTTGAAGGGACCGAAGCTGAAACTAAGCTGCCGAATCGTCAAACCAGATCAGGCTTCGATTCAGGTTTCCAACCCGCCCCGCCGGTCGCAGCCACCCAATTGCGCAGCAGCCCATGGATCCGTCGCTGTCGTGGAGGAGAGGAATTTTCTCCGGAATGAACAGGAATTTGATATTAATAGCTGGCGCAGCATTTCCCTCTAAAGAAGCGCTACACAAACAAGAGGGATCTCTAAAGAGATGCTGTCAAAAACGAGAGGTCAGAAGGGAAGCAGGAGAGCTTGGGCACCCAAAAGCAGCCTGGGGCATGGTTTGCGTTATGTGACAGCTGCTAAGATCGAATCGTTTGGAGAAAAACAGCAAAAGCTTTTTCTCGTCTTTTTTTCTCCCCCCCCCGGTACTATTTTAATCAGCTTGGCAGAAGAAATGAGGTCCACAAGGCATCTATCACCAATTTATTTTTTTAGGGGTAAACGTTTATAAAATGACAGATGTTTCTATGGAGACTTGAATCCCATGGTTACTTGACAAGTTGTAGAAAATTAGACCAGGGACTTGTAACAGGTAATATCTCCCATGCCCATGGTATGGTAATAGAAAATACCCACCTTGCTTTGTGAGACAGTTTCTAAGGACAGACGTGTTAACGTTTGTAAAGCACTTGGAGTTTGGCGAGGAGCACCTTTGCAGGATGGATTATTTAGAGCCGGGTTGTGTTCCCGATGAGGACAACAGCAAAGCTGGTGTCTGAAGATGGTTTTCAAGATTTCTAGGCCCTTCACCTTCCTACTTCAACAATATTTAACATTACACGCACATTCACGCGCATATATATGAAAACCAATAAATAAGATTTAATTATTACTTTGCCCGTAATCATACAGCTGCACTATTCTGGGAATCATTTTATTGCAGCATTTAGGAACGAATTAGTCTTGTCGATAACCACTGAGTGACAGGCGTGTTAAGTGTCGTCTCCTCCTGGATGTTTCCTTCTCCCCCTCCCCTGGATTTAAGTACTAGCACTTTTTTTCTGCGTCGAGAAGCAGAGCTGTGACTCTTGTCTAGCCCTGCCAAAGGAGAAGGACACCCGGCCCTTTCTTCCCAGCCCGGTGCCTGCCAGGTTAAAGGATGCTGTAGCTTATCCCTGGGATTCAGCCGCCCCGGTGTCACCCCCCCCAGCCCTGCTCAGCCCAGAAATGGGACATTTACTTCTTACAGGGTGTCCCGGCCCTCGGAGTACAACCACTTTGTTTTCCCCTGTCTAAATTCGGTGGCACCAGCGAGGCTCGCCTCGCGCTCCCTCCCGCAGGCTTCACCTTTACCTTGCCACCAAAAACCAGTTTAAAGTGAAACCCGACAGGAACAGCCGCGGGGAGGGCTGGGATTCCCACTGGGATCCTAAGGCACTTCGAAACCGTTTAATTGCAGGGGCTTTTTTTCTGCCCGCAGCAGCGGAAAAAAAAGATTGCGGAAAAGAGAGTTACACCGAAGCTGAAGAAGCCCCGGCCAGCGTGAGGACAACTTCTTCACGGCCTCGTGGGGCTCGAAGAATCAGAGGCAAAGCAGCCCCGCTGCCGCAAGCTGGGCCGGGGGGGGGGTTTCCTACCCGCCGTTAGCGTGGAAAAGGGGGTGCTCCCTGGGGAACTGCCCCCCGCTCTGCCGGTGCCGGCTGGCAGTGGCTTTGCCCCCCCCCAGGGGTGATGGGGTGTCCCTTCTCCAAGACAAATGAGCTGAATGAGGAAGGAGGCCGCTCCTGCTGCCCCCGGCCACCTTCAAGGCATTGGTATGGATAAGATACGTACGTACGGTGTCTATAGGAAGACCTGAGCACGGGCTCGGGTCCTGGCCAACGCCAAGAGGCGCAAAGGTAAAGCTGGAGAAAACCTGGCCGAGGGGAGAGGGTTGCTCTGTGGGATGCCAGGATGAGACCGTAACGGGGAAAAACCCCAAAACCCAAGCGAGGCGTTCGGGTGGGCTGGCGGCAGCGTCGCTGGGGCTGCAGAGAGCGCGCTGGTAAACTGGCGGCTGCGCTGGTAAACTGGCGGCTGCGCTGGTAAACTGGCGGCTGCGCTGGTAAACTGGCGGCTGCGCTGGAGGCGGTCGCTTTAAATGCCGAACTGATTAAAGCAGCCTGCTGAGAGCAAATACCTGTTCTTCTCGCACACTTCTTACCCAATTAAAGATCCAGCGCTGTTCACCAACTGCTTTGAGCTCATTAGGGAGGAGAGGGGGGGAGGCAGCCGAGGCAAATCCATCATGCGCTGCTAAAGTGCCGAAATGCCGTTTGGGACATGGGATTCAAGTTGTCTCTGCTCATGAGAACGACAGAAAATCATCCCAGCTCGGGCAGAATTTCTTAGCGCTACTGCTGTAGCCTTTTGCTTCGCACACCGGCGTGGTTTACCGGCCCAAGAGGTTTCTTTTTCACTTCGAGGTAGTCGATCCCCCTTGAAATGCCAGTGGCCCTGGTTGGGGGAGTCCCCGGTCGTCCCCGGAGCCGGCGAGCTGCGGCGCGGTGCTCTCCTTCCCGGGTGTTCTGCTCTTCCCGCACGGAATCAGCGTTGGAGTTTGCACCCTGGGGTGCCCCGACGGGCTCGGGGCAGCGGGATGCTGCGGGGTCTGGCCTTTCGCAGCGCCTGGGGTGAGAGGCGCACAAAATTCAGCGCTCCTACCGACATGCGAGCGGTGAAAATGGGGTGTCAAGGGAAAAAAACCTTCGGCATGGCAACAGTCTTGCCTGTGCCCCGGGAGTGGGTTTGATGTGTGTGGGGAGACACAAAATGTTTGTTTTCTGCTCCTTGAGATGAATCCTGGGGTGGCTGGGTCAGGGTACGGAGCCTTGCTCCCCTCTCCTTTTTCCCTCCCTAAGGAAAAGGGAGCAAGGTTTTACCTTCATTCCCTCCTCTCTTCCCCAGCAGGCAGGGCTGTGTAGATTCAGGCTTTGCTTCCAGACACAGGCAAGTGCTTTGTATCAGAAAACCCAGCATCCCCCGGCGCCTCAGCCTTCAAAATCAAATTTTGTTCCTTGCCCAAGGTCTCATTACCCTCGCTGCCTCCTCCTTGTTTGACGTCCTGCCTTGCAGGCAATCACATCGACGCTCCTACTCATACCTGCAGCTAAAATAAAATGCCTCTTTGTCAAGCAAATGCTTTGCGTAGAGCTGGCAATTGCGATAGAAGCTGTCGATACGGCCGTGCTCCCCGGTAGCGCCTACAGACAGCGGCAGCTCTCAGGGTGCCCCCGGCTGTTGGACGTTTTTGGCTGGGGACCATGCCCTCCGCTAGCGCTCCTGGAAAACGTCTTTCTTGGTGTCAGGGCTCAATGTGTTGGCAAGAAAAGCTCTTTGATTTGTTTTCCTGGCAGTTGCAACAGAAATGCAGCACCAACGCTTATTCCTGCGGGAATTGTCTAGTCGAGATATCAGGTTGTTTAAGATGAGCTGGGGCTAAGCCGCCTGGAAATCAACACGACAGAGGAGACTCGGCTCTCCTTCGGGTTGTGAAAATATTCCCAAGCCTGATTTTGGGTCAGGAAAAGGTGCGACGGTGCAACGCGAGTGCTGCAGCCAGAGCCTCCGGCCTCTCCCCGCCGTTTGGCGGGATGCGGGGTGCGCTGCCATGGAGCTCTTACAAACCACCCCACAGAAAACGATCGCGATTTGCCATGGTTTAGTTTCGGCTCTGGCGGGAGCGGCTGGCACCCCTTGTCCCTCATCCATCCTTCCAAGCAGCCCCCACCGGCCATCGCTTTCTCCTCTCTGGCAGCCTGCCGGGAGAACAGCACCGATTTGATCCTGCTGTTCTTTAGTCTCTTGACGAACATTATTTCCAAATTACAGCCCTGGAAAAGATTTCGCTGTCCCCAGCAGGCGCGGGGGGGGAAACGAGGAGGAGATTGTGAGCCCAGCCCCACGCAACTGCGAATATGCAATGGGGAGAGCGCTAACGATGAGGTTAAACCCGGCGCTTGGGTTGGGCGAGTTATTGCACGCTCTGAATTCGGGGGGCTGGGAAAGCTCGCAGGGAGGGAGCACATTTGGGGGCTTCATGGACTCTTTTCTCTGAAAATAGGTTTTATAGCGTCTAAAACCCTAAGTATTCTCAGCAGATGTATGAAACGACCGTGTCTGCTTACTGAGCAGAGGAAGCCTCAATCCCTTAGGAGAAAGCATTCCCCACCAGTGCAAATCTCACTGCCATGTCCGCAGCCCCACATCCCTTTGGGTTTATTTAGGCGAATGGTTCTTTGCAGCCCTCTCTAAAAAGAAAAGCTAATGACAGCCCCAACCGTCAGGGACAAATCCAGCCCAGGTAAGGCACCGGGGGTAGCGCAGGGTCTCCCCAGGGGGGGATCCGCCAAAAAAACCCAAATCTGTCCCCCATCCTTTATTTTAAAAATCGATTTAATCTCCCCTAAGAGCCGGGAGGTGCGGACTTTGCTGCGCTTGCCGCTGGCTCGTCCGCGTGCCCGGGGTTCCCGTCTCCTCGGGGGGCTGCAGCTCGGGGACCCCGGGGGGCAACGCAGCCCCTTTCCACCCTCCTCTCCAACCAGCAACCCGGCCAAACCGGGTTAATAATTCCCAGCTTCTCTCTCAGTTCTTGAATAATTAATACAACTGGAAAATAAAACTTGGAGGTGTTTGTTTTCCTCCCCGGGAGACCGTTATTGGTTGGTGTTGTGGTTTTTTTTTTCCCCCGCAAGCTCTGCCCGCCGAATGCCTGGGCTTAACCAGCCCCTCCACGCGCCCCGGGCTGGACCACAGAGGTGCTCGGGTGCTTAATTAGGGGCTTAATTACCTTGAAATCTGGCCTTATTTCTGTTGATTAACAGTAGCCCCACAATTACAGCATTACTTAAGGCAAACCCAAGGCAAAACCATTTTGCTTGCCTGCTAGAAACTGATGGGGAATTGACTGAAATAATCTGCTAAACCAGACCCCAAATTAGGGATAATCAATCTATATGGTCACTTCCCGACAGACGAAGCACAGCAGACATCCATCGGCCCCGCTCCTGCTTCAACGCCGGGATAAAGCAGGCAACCGCGTGTCGCGGTGAGGCGGGCTCAGCGGCCAAGCAGCTCTGTTCCGTCGGGAGCGGTACCCTTCCCAATGGCCAAATAACTTCGAGAAGGACATTAGGGCTTTCTGGAGCAATGCTGGAGCCATATTTCTGTGTCGTTTTCTCTAGTAATTGTCATTTATTTGGGCCTGTTGCGGGCTGGCAGGAAGGACGGGTTATTAATTATGCTGCTTTATAAACTCTCTGTTTTATCTACAAGCAGAGCTTTACTCTGCCGAGAAGCCTATGTATGCAGTTCCAGCGAGTTACAAGGTATTATTAATGGTACCAGATCATTGTTTACAGAGATCCAACCCCACTTCCATCCAGAAATGGATTAAACGAGACCTTCCCCATCCCACCCCGGCTACCCCTTGTCCCCGGGGCAAGGCAAAGCCTCGTCTTTCCCTACGGACTGTTTAGTCTTTCCACATCACTAAGCAATTAGACGAGGCGGAAATTTGCTTTTAAGGTGGCCGTGGCTCACGTTTCTCAGGTCAGAAGTTACCCGGCACGCAAACCAGCAAAGCTGGCCTGGAGCCCATCCATTATCATTATTTTCCCAACTTAACAACATAAATGCACAGAGGTTTTGCTTCTGCTCTCTTCCGCCTGTTGGGTTTTGCATAGGTTCAGAAATTCGGCTGAAATACGGGAAGGTCCTCAAGACACAGAGAACATAACACTGATAAACCCCTCTGTTCTTATTAGCAGTTTTGCCAAGAAATATATCACCTTTTATCCTCGCCGTTGAGTTAGGCAGTTTCCCTATTTCTCAAAACACCCAAGCCAAACAAGGGGGCTCCCCGCCACCCCGTCCCCCGCTCCTTGTGCCGCTGCAAAAACACAGACTCCCTTTTCCAGCATAACTCACCGTTACTCTTGTCAAATGTTGTTAAAATAATCTTTTTAGAAAGTTGCTTGCTTTATGGCTATTTTTTTATTGCCAGTCATCTTTTTTTCTTTTTTTAAGAAAAGCAATCCTTTTGTATTTTCCTCTTTGAAAAATTCCTTCAACTAATATCCTCCTCTGAATTGCTGTGACAGAAATCACTTCCCCGACCTTTCTGCTTTTTAAGAAATGGGAAAATCAGAGACAATAAACGAAAAACCTCCGAGTCCCATTGACAAAAATACAACGGTTCAGGAAAAAGATATTATTTATATTTATCACTGTTTTCCTAATTTGCTCCCATTTTTCAGCCGTGTCTCCTCAGCCTGTGATACATCTCTGGGATGGTGTTTACGGCTTCTGCCCGTACCGGCAGATCCAAGAGCGAAAGGCTCCGACGCAGGAGGTGGCGGGGGCCGGGCTCCTCCGGGAGAGAGGAGGGATGCTCGGGCAGCGGCCAAAGGGCACGTTGGGAAGTGGCAACCAAATATTGAAGAAGTCACTCCGAGAAAACGTTGCACAATGAAGGATTTGGGGTATTTTTCTCGAAATCGTTGATAATTGCCTAATATTACAGAAATTGCCTCTTCTCAAGTGAGAGTTGTGAACCGCCTCTGCCTGCCGCTCCTGAAAGACCCAGCTGGGAGCCCGCGGGGCCAGAGGTGCTACAGCCAGCGCGGGTTTTTTTTTTTTTCCTTTCTATCTATTTTTATCATAAGGGAGCTTTAAAGATCAGAGTCGGGCAGAAATCCTGCCGTTTCAGGGAGTGCGGAACAGAAAGCGTCTCTGGTTTTCAGAAGCGAAGTTAAAAAGCAAGACCGCACGCGCCTTCAACCACGGCTCCAGCAAAAGGAAGGTATAAACCGTAAATTATAACCTGGTGCGAGGAGGGCATGCTCAGCAGATACAGACCCAGAACGTCCTTATTTTCTATAAATCCTCCAAACGTGACGCATGCAAGGCAAACCATCAGCGAGCTGCTGGGTGTTGCGGTTGGGAGGACGGGGCAGGGGGCCAGCCCCGCTACTGGGACAGACCCAGCGCTCCCCAACTGCACCAGCTTGATGAGGCCAAGAGCAAACAGGAGGCTTGCTCTTGCACTCAGATACCAGCTAGGCGCCGTACGTACGATCACTTCTCAATTTTAAATGCCTTTTTTTTTTTTTTTTCCCCCCGTTGTCTTGCGAAGAGCACCTAAGCGGCCGCGTCGGCAGCTGCGGAGCACCGTTCGTGGTGCCGGTGTGGAGCTGGGCCGAGGCAGCGGTCGCTGCTTTCCCCTCCCTGCTTCAGCCTGGCGGGCAGAGAATAAACTCCCTTGGCACTGGCATCCATCCCTGAGCTCACGAGGGCTCTTCTTTCCTTTTCTTCTTGGGTTTGGGGTTGGTTTTTTTTGAAGTCTCAATCCTTAAAAATGGGGAGTCCTTCAAGAAAAGAGACTGCTCTTAACCCACGCATCAGCCAGAGCCCCAAAGTCAGCACCCTGCGGCAAATCTGGCTTTTGCTCCGTACGGGAGGGTCGAGGATGAACTCCGCGTGCCGCTAGATGCAACTGGTCCATGCAAGGAAAAAAACATGGATTTCTCCGGGGAAGGATGAGCAGGGTGGAGAGCTGGGCAGGGGCAGGCTGGAGGGAAACCAGTTTGTTGCAACGTGACGGTTTAGGTGTTGCGGTGGGAGATGAGGCTGGTGCTTAACGTGAAGAGGGTTCCCAGCTGCCCAGCACGGACTTTTCTCCTGCTCCGTCTCCTGCTCCCGTGTTGGTTAGTGGCAATGACACGGGAAGACACCCCACGTCACCGAGATGGTGTGGCATCTCAAATCCCTATTTATGTGAGCGCCGGAGGTGCTGCGCGGGAATTTCCCTGCTTGCTGCTGTTGTGGGATCAAGCAAGTGGTTAACTGGAACGCCCAACAGCTCCAGAGGCTGGAGGGTAACTCAGTGTCTGTACCGGGCTTGGAGAACTCCGTTGGTTTTGGCCTTGTAGGGAATCGGTGTTATCAGCCTGGCTTTTGCACATGACAGGCAGTTTTTCGAATGTTTTGTGCAAAAGTTCACAGTAGGACAGTTATATTTTTGGATCTCGCAATGAGGGAACATTTGGCAGAGGGAGGCGGGATTTGGAGGGAGGAAACCAGACAAGACTCCGCCCCACGTCTCTCCGGTTTGCGGGACTTTTGGACTTGACCATCGACGCCTTTTTTCTTTGCGCACAGTGGAGCTTTGTGACTGAAGTCCCAAAGGAGGCATCGACAAAAACGACGCTTTAGGGAGTTGTTGGGAGAGCCGCGTTTCTGCCCCAAACCCCTCTCACCCCACTCTGGGTGTCACTGGGAAGGGAGGACCCCCACCCCGTCCCTCCCAGCTCACACCAAGTGCGAGGGCATCCCAAATCCCACGGAAAAAAAACACCCCTGCGTGATGATGATGGCAAAACCTCGGTCCAACCGGGAGCTCTGCCGCCGCGTCTATATCCATCAGACGCACCTTGTTGGAGGGGAAAAGGCCTGCGATTAGATCGCACCGTAACCTTCAAGAAAAACTGCTTTTAGATGACAAAAATGATTAATTGCTGTCCCTTCGGGGCAGATCACGGCCGTCTGCGGCAGCGGCCAGCAGTCGGAGCCGTTCGGTATGCTGCAGCTGAGGGGGATCAATCAGTAGAGTGGAGCCTGGTAGTCATCCAAGGGAGGAAAAATCTCTTTTTTAAATATATATATATGTACACATACATATATATGTACACGCACATACGTACATAGGCATCTTGAGCTCGAAACCCCCTTTCCGCTGCCCAAAAAGCACCTGTTTTCCATTCCACAACCCTTTGCGAAACACCCTGCGACCTCGCACGCTCCTGCTCGTGCCTTTGTTTGCATTTGACCCGTGGCAGATGGGACGCTGTGCGGCTGACGCGGGAAGATAACGACGCCCCGCATAACGAGGTTTCATCACCGAACCCTTCGTCTGTGGCAGCTGGGTGACGGATTTTCCCCGGAGCGCGGCTAGGTGATAGCAGGTATAAAACACGCAGCGCTTTCCCCGGCCAGCGCCGTGGTGGAGAACTTCACGGAAAAGCAAGTGCCGCTGACGAAAAGACGCGTGCTTTTAAAGACAAACCACGCTCGCGTCGCAATTCCCAAGGTGACGCTTTTATTCTCCGGTCCACGAGTTGAAAACCCTTTCGAGGCAGGCGGGGTGGGAGGCAGGGAAGCTCATTCCTCCTCCCCGGGTAGCTGCTCCCCCGCGGAGAGGGTCGGCCTGGGAAGAGGAGGTGCTGCACTAAAATCTGGTAAAGCCTCGGCAGGTTTTAGCGCTGCTCCTCATTTATGGTGGCATTTGGCTGACGGCTGCTTCTGGCCGCGTCGTTCGTTTGCTGCCTGGGCAGGTTGCTGCCTGGGAAGGGGTCGGGATATGCAAAATCTCCTCCAGCAGCACTGCAAGAGGTTGTAAAATATTTATACCACCAGCAAGGCATGCAAGACCGGGATCTGTCGTGACGCAGGCATTTCTCTTTCCCAAATAGAGGAAGAAATCAGCATTTTAAAATTGCAGCGCCTGCTAAGGTTGGCTGTTAGGATGAGGTGTTATCAGGCAAGTGCCGCCAAACTTCAGGTCTTCTCCGTATCTTTATAATGCCCTTAAGTATTGCCTGGAGGTGGCCATTTGTTTTTAAGCCATGGCATTGATCCCTTGGACAGAAGCGGCCAGGAGCATCTCCCGGAGGCACCGCAGCCCGCGGCAGCGGGATAAGGGCACGCGGCAGGTTTTCCACGATATACCAACCCTGCTGGCCTGTGACAGGCAAACGCCAGCCACAGCCACAAAACTATGACTATTAATCATTTTCTCCTAGCTAACGCAATTATTTGCGTGAGCCTAATAAGCACTAGTTCTCCCACCGATTATTTTGCTCCGAACGATTCGTTCGCCAGCCTGTTCGGAAACGCACAACGCAACCGTTTTCACCTGTGGGGATTTCCACGGGCATTTCTTCAGCGCTTGTGACGATGGCTTGGCCCCACGTCCCGCGTTCGCGTCGGTCCTGCTCCGTGCCGGAGCTCCCCGGACCCTCGCCGCTCCTCGCTGCTGCCGGCACCGCAGGGTCCCGCCGTGCCGTGGCGAAGCACGGCAGCGGGCAGCGGCACGGTCTTTGCCGGCGTACCCAAAACCGCCCCTCACCCTGCCAAGCCCTGAAAGGTGCCGGGCCGCGCGCTGAGGGCTTCGGATTTCTCCCACCGTGCCCAGGTTTGCTTTCATAAGGTCGGTCATGGCAGCCTTGCTCTTCCTCAGGACCTACACACATCTATGCATATAAATATATATATTTATACGTGGGTGTGTGTGCGCATTTGCGCGTGCATACAGAATACACTAGAAATTACTGCTCTTCTGGCTTTGCGTGCCTCTGGCACATCAGGAGGCAGTCCCATTTCTCCCAGTACTGTCACACGTCATGTCCCACAGCACAAGGGCAGCGACCGGCCCCAACAACCAGCTCCTGCCCCATTTCCAGCAGCTCTTCTCCCACACCTGGCCAAAGACTCATTTCCCTCACTGCCTAGGATACACTGGGGCGGTAATAAATAAATCGCACGTATTCAGTCTATACTGAGCGCCTTACTCCCGGATTACCGAGGCTGGAAATCGTGGTCTGCCCACGCACCAAAGCCCATTTCCATCGGGACCAGCGGATGGCCTGGCTTTGCTGCGGGCGATGCCGGACCCCAGAGCTGCCCCGGCGAAGGGGGATTCTCCTGGGATCACCAGTACGGCTCCAGGAGCCGCCGCAGGGACACGGGGAGCCGGCAGCTCCCTCGCCCCTCGCACGTCCCTCGTGGTCCGCCTGATGTCACCCCAAGAGCACTGTCCCCGTGCTCCTCTCCGTAAGCCGATGAGTTTTTCTCCCTGCAAACGTTTGGAGACGTGGAGGTGCCGCGCTGTGCCAGCCCCCCCCGGAGCCTGTTCTGCCCTGAACCTGGGGACGTTGCTGCCGGGCAATGTCATTGCTCGGTTTGGTCAAGTTTTTAACTGTGAACCACCCTCTTTGGCACAGCAGGTAATTCGCCGTCTTGGGAACACGATAAATTTGGATGTGGGCTGTCTTTTAGTTATAGACCTAACGAAGAGTTTTGGGCAGACGGTTTATAAAGGACGGCAACAAAACAGGCAGCGCGGTTTAGGTCTTCGTAAAACTGCCCCGCCTTGTGTCTGATTTTATAGACAATTTTTATTAACGTAGTACCTTTGTCCCAGAAGGGTCTGACGGGTTTCCCATGGCCGAGGGCTCCCCCGAGCGTGTTCGGTGCTCGATAGCGGGAGCTGACAAACCCCCGGCAAATCCGTCCTCTTCCCGTGGGTCAGGGCCGGGATGGAGCCTGGCCGCAAGGCGGCCGCCGGCGAGGCCTGGCACGGAGCGCGGGGGACAGCTGGTGCCTGAAAGCGCCGGTAATTAGAAACGGTTTGCTAACAAATTTCATTTCAAGCCATGATCAGCAGTACCCAAATACCCAGCCCAAGCATCCCTCTGCCCCGGGCTGACCACCTCACGTCAAAAAGCGCTACCGAAAAATAAGGAGATACGTCCCGGGCTACGCTTCGTAGCTGTGACAGAGAGGGGTTTGCCAGCTGGGGGGACACGGGGGTGGGACGAGACCCCCCGGCCGTGCTGGGGGGTGGGAACCCCTCGGGGACACTGCTCATCCCGGTTTCTCCTTCCAAGGAAACAAAATCCAGGTGAGAGCACCGGCTCACGGTGCGGCGGCCTTCCGAGTCACGCTCCGGGCACGGACGTGTTTATCTGCTACTAATTATCCCAGCGATTTGCATCTTCTCCAGGACTCGGCACGACCCCCCTTTGTGAGTGAACCGCTACCTATTTTGGCCTCCTTCGTTAAATTAATTGGTTCAGCGGGCCAATTTCCCGGGTGCTGATTTGGAAGGACGCTCTTGTATAAGACCCTGCACCCTCCGCCGCGGCTGCGCAATGGGGGAGATTGCCCGCGGCAGCTCTCCCACCCTGGGGGTCGTGTTGTTTTTCCCGGAGAGCCTTCATCCCGACGCACGGCTCCAGCCGGGGAGGACGGGGGGAGCCGTGTTACACGCGGGCAGGGTCGGTATGAGGTCCGCCGCATTCAGCTAAGGGGTTGTAGCATCTTCTGGAGTTTTGCTACCAAAAAAAACGGAGCGAGGGATGAAGCAGGGCTGCTTCAGGTGCACAGTGCCGCTGCTACAAACGGCTCCCAGCAAAGGCAAGTCTTGTCCCTAACTCATCATCCCAGGCTGATTCTTCTGTCTTCAGGAGAAATGAAAATAGGGATTACAAAACAGTCACTAACACCATCGGTGGTAAATATTTAACCCATAAACCTTGTCCTTTCTCCTCCCTCTGTTTCCCTGGGTGGATGCGCAGTGTAGGTGAGCTGGCAGGAGAAAGTGCAGATTAATGCAGGTCTTGATAGATCATTTTAGTTGCTTTAATAAAGCATTTTTTAATCTGATTTATTTATGCCCTGCTTCAGCTGTTTCACTGCCTAAGCTGGCCCTTACCCAGTGACGTGTGCCAGGTTTTTCTCTTACAGCGGGGTTTTCAAAAGTTTTAGCATCCCACGGGTAAGGTCAAACTCTTGGAAGCTGTCTTTGGGACACAGCATTAGAACTCTCCTTAAAAACCTGCTCCCATGCGGACCGCTCAAAACCAGGGCCTGCCTAATGGTGGACCGTAGCTCTGGCTGCTTTTCCTGGCAGAAATCAAGACAATTTGTGTGTCTGAGCTCTGAGGAGGCCATGACCTGGAAGTAGCTTCCAACGGATGGAGACGGTCTTGAAGAGCCCCTTGCAGACCTTATCTGCTCTGCGCCTCGCTGATTTTTATTTCCTACACGAGCTGCTGGCTAATTGAAGCCAGAATTGTGGCTTTATTTCGTTCTCTAATTTTGATCTCCAGCTGACGCGGAACAGCTCCACGTTCAGACTACTGGAACAAGTTTTCGCATGACACACGCGCCTTCAGTCCTGGAGGATTAGATGAAGGACCATGCTCCCGCTGCTGTTGATAGAAAAAGCCACCTAGTAGGTTTCCCATGGAAGCAGCACAGAAATGGGGCTAAAAATGATCAAAACGGAGAACAAGGCTGTGAGGGCAACGCTATGAACAGAGCACGGTTGGTTAACAAGGCAATTAGAGCATCTGGAGGAGCAGGAGCGGGAAAGCTGTCCGAAGGGGTTCCAGTCTCAGAGCTTCCCGGTGGACCCTGTTAGAGAAGTTGTTACATCTGCAGAAATTCAAATTTTCCCCCAAAAGGTGGAAGCTGCTCCTCCGCTGGCCCAGGTGCTCCCCGCGCCTCCCTGCAGTGGGCCGGTGCGGGACGCTCGGGTGGGATAAAGGGATTTTTCCCGCAGCCGGCGACGAGCAGCTTTTCATTTACCCACTCGGGCATGTTCAGTGCTAAAAAGGTGACATCCAGCTTCAAAACCAGAGCGACGCGGCCCGTACGAAGAGATCACTTGAGGGTTTTGCTCTGCTCTCTCCCCCATGTAGGACAACGGGAGGGCAGTGGGGTTTGATCGGGACCCGAACCCCATCCCAAGGCATCAACGCCACCATCGCCAGCTGCTGGAAGACGCAGCCAGTGTCATTCTCCCTCGTACTCCAGGGTTAAAAAAGGGAAAAAAAAAAAAAGGAAAGAGAGAGAAACTGAGTTCTGGCTTTGTTGCCATAGCAGCCTTCTGGATTATTTAGACTGATAGCATTTGTAAAAATTCAACAAAGGGTAGAGGATGTCTTGGAAATGGGAGCAGATGTAACATTGCGTGCCATATGCCACTGGGAGAAAAATCTATTGGCAAAGGCAATATCATCAGAACGAAAGCCTAACCCATATTGTGCAGCGGAAAATGTCACTTTCCCTAGATTACAGGGTAGAGCTATAAGCAGAGAAAATTACGTTCACATATATAATTGCTGAAAGACGTTCTCAGCGAAGAGCCGAGCCGCTGCTGCGGGAAGGTGGGCTTTTCCTCCCCTCCGGAACTTGATGAGCCGCCATGTGATACAAAGAAAAGGTCGTTAACATTAAAAATTAATTAACCCTCACACGCAGCTTAATGGAACTCACTCCGGAGAAATCCTGCCCGTACAATAGATGAATTATAAGGGTCTCTGCCAGAGCGGTGAGTAATAGCACCCGCAGAAAGCCGCTGGCTTTATACCCCAACCTGCTGCTGCAGCAACCGCTGGAATAATGACGGTGCCTCTCGGTGCACCAGGTCTAACCGAAGAGCTAAAAGGGGTTCGGAAGACGCCGGTGTCCCGGCGGGGCTTTGGCCAGTTCTCCTGAGGGGGGGTCGGGGCAAAAAAACCTGCCGGCGCCGAGGAGAGAGGGGGAGCAGGGGGCTGGAGGCCGGCGAGGAGCCGGGGGGGCTGCGGGCGATGGGGTGCCTTGTCCCGTCGCTCCCAAAAAGCCCCGAATTTCTGGCTAAAACACGGCTGGTGCCAGAAAGGCAGCGGACCAGCCGATATTTGGGAGGGCGGAAGCCCGGCGGGGGAGAAGCTGTAGTTCTCGGGGGTCTCTTCTGGTTGGGATGCGACGTTGATGAAGAAAGCCCTGGGCAGCCGCCTGCCTCTGGCGTTTCCCACCAGCAGCTTCAAGGGGCAAAAATTCCTCCTTTCCGAAAGATTTCTCCTTGCTGGTGTTTGCTGGAGGGCGGTGGGGCGGCCGAGCCCACCCCGCCGCTTCGGCGTGCTCTTCTCTGCTCTTCATCGCTCAGGAAAAGGGAGAAATGAATAATAGTTTTTTTTAAAGGGGTAGAAAATCGTTAGCCCTCAGATTTTTTTGGAACAGGAGGCAAGTCCCTGGGGTGAATGAGAAGCAGGGGAATGGAGGTGCTGGTTTTCTACCTTGACTGTGGGTGAACTGGGGGCCTGTCCCAGTGCCGGCGGCGGCCGGGTTTGTCCTCCCCGTGCCTCCACCAAGCCCAGCCATCACCCTGGGCACCGCCGTTTGGGGGGAAGGGGGCTTTTTTTTTTTTTTTTTTTTCTGTCTGCTTTCAAGGGGAACATTTCAACCTGCTGGAAGTCCTAAGGATAGTTTGCCATTTGGAGCGTTAACTTGGGTGCCGTTGCAGCCGTTCTCCCTGCGCCTCCCCGGGATGGAGCGGCAGACAAGCAGGAGTTCCCATCGCCTCTCACCCCAGGACGCGATAATCAGCCCTTCAACCCGAATGCAAATATTTTACATCTCCCCAGCAAAATAAATGACGGGGTGAAGGGGCAGAGCCCTGTCAGCCCCGCTCCCTCCCCGTCGCATGCACCGCTCCCGGGGTCGCTTGCTCCTAACCCGACTCCTGATTCCCTGCCATGGCAGCAAATCCGCCCGCTTCCAGGCGTGATGCGATTTCACACAGTATCCGAGAAAAAACGTGAGCCCATCGGGGCTTTGGGAAGCCAGGCGGAGCGGTGGGAAATCCCAGGCGGATGCCACGGCCGGCTCCGTGCCGCCCCAGCGGTGCCGGGGGGATGAAATGAGGGAAATCAAGAATTCGGCTGAAATTACCGGTCTCTGCATGAACACAGCCCTCTGTCAGCCGATGTGATTAGTTGCTGTGTCCTACACGTGTATTTAGAGGAATCAATAGCTATCGTCTAACCAGAGCACACCTTAGCCAAGCCTCATAAATCATTTTTTTCCTTGGAAGAGACAAAGAATGGAAGTTTTCTTGCTCCAGGGAACATCCTGAGTACCCCAAGCAGGGGGAGGGCTCCGGCTCTACCGGGTCCCACCAGCACCCCATGGGTCCCACCAGCACCCCACGGGTCCCCTCCTGACCCTGCACCCCGGGAGCAGCCTGGGACCTGCTGGGACAGCACCTGGGGCTGGGGGGCAACTGGGAGAGGAGGTGACAGGGACCCCGCTCCGCATGCCGGCACGTCGGTGGGCAGCATTCCCACAGGGCCTCCCAGGAACTTCAGCTTTGCTGCGAGCGACCGAAGCCCCGGTTTCACTTCCCCGCTTCCACAACCGCAAAGGCTTCTCCTAAAAAAATTACGGTTTGGGATGAAGAAATCACAACAAAAAAAAAAGCTTTGGTTTGCAGAGGCACCAAAGCAAGTGCTGTTGCGCTGGTATCGCACAGGTCCGCCCCAGATAGTTCTTTCACAGCACTGATTTTTGGAGCTTGGGTTTTGCCTGGATAACGTCCCCAAACGCCGTCTCGGCTCAGGTGACGCTCCTGCCGTGTCCTTCACACAGACGGAGCCTGAACAAAGCCGAATTTGGGCAGGGGTGAAGGATGCCGGGCAGGTGTAGGTGAGCTGCCTCAAATTCTAGGAAAATATTGAATTGAATTGAATTAAATCAACTCGGTGGAGCGATGCTGGGAGCTGAGGTCTAGTAAAACCACCACAGCGTTTTCTGGAAACGGGGATATTAAAAGGGCAGGGGGTTAACTTGAGGATACTTGGACAGCTTGTCCTAAATATGTATATAAAAAACAAG
The DNA here is from genome assembly GCA_035590195.1 of Aviceda cuculoides. Taxonomy (NCBI): domain Eukaryota; kingdom Metazoa; phylum Chordata; class Aves; order Accipitriformes; family Accipitridae; genus Aviceda; species Aviceda cuculoides. The sequence continues at coordinate 3,565,211 of JAVJGG010000039.1, read as the reverse complement.
ACATGGATCATTTGCTGCAGAGGAGCAGGGGGAGAGACTGGAGCCGTTCCCCCGGCCCTTGCAAAGCTTTAAACAAGTGAAAGATCCTCAGGGAATACCTCCTTCGGTGGGTTTTAGCCCTTTTTTCCCTGCTTGGGAGCCAGCTACGCACACACCACCTCTTCAGATGCTTTCTGAGCTATTCCCATGTGCCGGGGCATAAATAGCGCTTTTACAACACTCACCTTCAGCGAGTGACCCGGCTGACAGCACTCTGCGGCGCTTTTTGCCGCTTCCCGGGTCTGCGAAAAGCGGTTGAGGAAAATCGGTTGCATCTCGGGCCAGGAAACTCCTGGGGAATCCCCAAATTGAGGATGCTCGTAGCCGGGGCACAGAGACACCCGCTGCTCCCCGGTGCTTCCCTGGTGTTAAAGGGATGCTCTGCAAGCTGGAAAGCCTCTTTCGATTCAAATAACGGATTCATTCTGAATCGTCATCCCTAACTAGGAGGTTAATGGCTTTTCCATGGACGGGGCAGGCCCTGGAACGGCCCTGGAAGGAGAAGGGCTCGGATCCAGAGGAGGGACCGGCACGTCCCGGGGGCTCGGTCGGCACCGATCGAGCGATCCTTGGGGTAACCTGCCACAGCAGCTACGCGCCGTGGGGCTTAAGGGGCATTTATTATCACTTATCTATCAGATCCTTATTACCGGAGGGACTATTAAACGCCCAGACCTTCCTGCTGCCGCCCGGCACGTCCGTGCTGACAGCGTTTGACCTCGCAAGTGGCAATAACTGGCGTGAGGGGCCGCGGCCGGAGGCTGAGGGTCCTGTGCCGGAGGAGCCGCCTGGCACCCAGCGCCTCTGGTTGCAGCGAAGCGTTTCGGGGCGGCACGGCGGGATCAGGAAAACGACGCGCGAGGCCGCCTTGCACGGCCGAGGCTCCGATGGGAGCGGGGGGAGTCGGCAAGGAGCCCGTCACCCCTCGCTCGCTGCTGTTGCAGTTTAAAAAAAAAACAAATAAATTAGAATGGTGGTGTATAATTATAGCAAATGAAGACGTACGTTAAGCCGGAGCCACGGGGGGGTTAATTATTTGCTAGCGCTCAAAGCCCCGAAGCAAACCGAAGCGGAGGGGAAGCTCGCTGCGGGCGGGAGCAGGGGACGCGAGCCCGGCTCCCCCCCCGTGGGGGTTTGATCCCATTCCCGGTGGCAGGATCCATCCCCCATCCCACGGCACTGGCAGCCACGAAGGAGAAGCCGCCGCTGGAGCCCGGTGACTCGGTGCGACCACGAGAGCCGGTGCCACGTGTGGAAGGGAGGGAAGGACGTGGCCAGAGGCACGGCGGGGGCAGAGGTGGGGAAAGGAGCCGAAATATTCCCAACCGGTGCGCACAGAGCCCCTGGGCCATCCCGGGCAAGGAGATCTCCCCAGCACGGGGATAGCCCGAGGCCGGCTGAGACACATTTAACGGCCCCCGCGCCGGCCCGGGCGGCCGTCGGGGTGATGGATCGCAGCCTCGAGCTGCGGCCAGCCTGGAGGCCACCAAAAAATTACCTCGTCTACGCTTTCCGGAAGAAAAAGTCGCTTTATTAAATTACCAGGCTGTGAAAAATGTATGTTATGTTCCTCTCGAGAGGAGAGAGCCACATAAAATTTGGGCTCATTTTGACAAGACACCTTCGGCCAGCGCAAATCACCGGTAGGTTAGTTAACCTCTCTTCTCGGGCAGTTCTGCGAGGTAAATGACAAAGCTTCCCCTCATCCCGAGGTCTTCCATAAAACTTGTAATGAATCCGGGTACGCTAACAGCTTTGGGTTTTTATAGGGCCAAAGCAGCACGGCGGCTTTATGGCCTGGAAGCTCTTTGCCGTCGGTACGGAACATCACTCGCTGTTTACCTCGTTTTGTCCACAAATTCAGAAAACTAAAAAATGGAAAGAGAATTTTATTAGCCCCGGCAAACGATGCCGTTTTTGGATGCACACTCAAAGCAGCAAATTAGGCACCTGCTGACGCTCTTCCAGTTACCACGCGCCAGGACCAAAACGTGACAAAGAACTCAGACATTGGGGGGGGGGGGGGGGGGGGGGGGGGGGGGGGGGGGGGGGGGGGGGGGGGGGGGGGGGGGGGGGGGGGGGGGG